>JASANB010003023.1:0-14739 GCA_030248155.1 Sabatieria punctata | reverse complement strand
GGGTAAGTGCAAGCTTTTTGCTTCCACCGTTTTATGGAGTCTAAAGCTTCCACGTTTTTCTTCAGGAATATAATCTTTGACATAATTTGACAACTCTGCTCAATCATTTCAGTAAGGCCTTTGCTACCACTGGTTGAACTAGCAAGCTGAGACGACTTTGCCAACAATTTTCCGTAGAAGGACCGCTTCTGTCCACTTAACCGGTAGCGCAACTTGACTAGATTCAACTCCCAAATCAGATCTAAAAACAGCCTTGTGAGCTGTGAAAAATAAAATGTACAATAGATTTTTTTAAGTTGGTGCTATTTCAACAACAAGACCGGCATTTCATGAACCAAACCGTAGCGTAAATTCGGAACAACGCTAAAAGGTATACGCCTAACTAGCCAGCGCAGAGTAAGAATGCGGTTCGATGCTACAATCTTTCTCCGGTACACTGGTGTTTTTTACCTTTTGCCCCTTATTGCGCTACGTCCGTACGCACCACTAAAGTGCGCAGCATGTGCTTTCGAGCTTTTCTTTTATGACGCACAAAGCGCCGAAATTGAAAATATTTCCCATTTTATAATCACCTGAGAAAAACAAAATACTTGGGTATCATAGTAAAATGATGGGTAAGTACGAGTAAGTATTCCAAAAAATACTTGAGCATGGGTACGGGTAAGTACCAGCAAAAATACTCAAGTGTACCCAAGTATGGGTATTTTTGGGTATACTTTTAAAACAGTAACTGGAGCCACTACTGGAACTTGTATTTTTAGGACGGGGGTCCCTTAACCTGTCTCGGGGGAGGGCCTTTCCAGCAGGGGGTACATACATGTATGCCTTTTCGGTCAAATGTAATATTTCAAACAGAGGCAAAACGTTTGCCAATCATTACGACTGGGCGTGCATTTGACATTCCCTGAGTCGAGTTTCCACTCAATTCACCTTCCTTCTTGTAATGGCTTTACTTGTTTTACCGTAAAGCAGGATTATCTGAAGTTGCTATTGAAGTATTCTACACAAAGCTTGTCTTTTGTAATCCTAGCTAGAAGTTTTGCTATTTGCTTGGCAAAATTGCCAATTTACATACGCCATCCAGACACGCAAAATCTTGACATAAAAAACAAGCACCAAGGAAAATCTAGAATTAGCCTTTTTAGCCTTTTATTTGGAAAAACCCAGTACAGAAGGTAGAAATGAAAAATGAAGCCTTGATAGTTGTTGTTGAATGCTTAATTGGAAAACCTGCTCCTTATATCTGTTAGGTGAAACATAGCCCTCCTCTCCAGAAGAAACTCTAACACCCAGTTGTTAAAACTTTTTGAAGGCCAAACATACCTGCTTTTATTTAAAAATCTAAACAAATTTTGAAGTCTAGCGAGCTAGTACAAGTAGTTAGAAGAAATGTTCCACTTTTCGCAGCTCAAGTCAGTCAAGAAAGCTGTTCCAAAACGCCAATACAGGTCTAAACCAGTGTTGTGCCTAGCTCAAATTTCTAAAATTCGGTAAGTATTCAGTAAGTAAATCCAGATTTTTTGAAATTCAGTAAGTACGAGTAAGTACTGGGTTTTTCAAAGAAAACCCGGTAAGTACTCAGTAAACAATTCAGTAAGCTCGGTAATACCTTCAACATTCAGAAATCTACAATTTATCTGAAAATGTTTACCTGATTTTTAATCATGTTTTGTGTTATTTCACATTATTAATTGTGCTAATTGGCATGCATGGAAAGCCTTAAAATGTATACACACTATACATAGTGACTAGAGGATGTGGCTTTAGATGAAAAGCCTGGTAAGTGAAGATTTGTTCTAATTTTCACCATTTCCTCACAGTTCATCAGACTGATGCAAAAAACGTCAATCAAATCAAAATATAGCTAATAGTAGTAGATATATTTTCTACTTCTATAGTCTTTGGGTCTGATAGTCTGTTTGCAATTCTGCCGCGCAAAGGAAGCTTAGGTTATGCAAGCTGTGGAAATTGCAAAAAATTGGCAAAAATTGTGTTTTCGTCATTATCAGATCTATTAGCGAAAGAAAAACCGTGTATAATCTTGCATAGATGCGGCGAGCTTGCAGAAGCTTTTACTCAGTAAACAATTCAGTAAATTACCGAGTACCGAGTTTACCGATTTTTTTTCTAATTGAGTAATTTTAAATTGAAACTCGGTATTCAGTAAGTAAAATTGAGAAAAATTTTTACCGGTAAGTAAAAGTACTTACTTTAATTCAAAATAACTAAGTACCGAGTAACTTTTACTCAGTAAATTTACTGGGAACAACACTGGTCTAAACACTGCACAATTTCAGCCAAAATTGTCTTTAGAGGCACTTCTGGGTGAATGCTATGGAAGAATTTCTTGCAGAGTCTTGCAGTCTAAATATTACAGTCAGGCACTTAATGCCGTATATGGTAACGGTACTTAGGCTAGTGGCACCATATGATACCGTCATCGTATATGGTACCATACATGGGCCGCGGGGGGTCTGGGGGGTTTGCTCACCCCCCAACTTGCGCTCGACCCCCCAAACGACTCCACCCACTAGTGTGGGTTTGTATATTCAAATATACATATACAAATTTGTATATATATACAAATGTTTTGGATATACATATACATATACATATACAAACGGACTGTTGATGCAATATTCAATATACATACATGTATGCAAACAGACTTGATATACAAACGGTTTGTATATTTTCATTTGTATATTTTTGCAGTGACTAGTTTAGCACATTTTGGCCACTTTCGTACTGTAATTCAGATATTTTTACAGTTTCTTCGGGTGTTATTGTATTTTGAGCCTATGTCTTCAACTTTTCCAGAAGAATTTCTTAAATTTGCGGTTTAGCCTTGTCTGCAATAAGACCAAATATTATTCATCTTCGTTTTAGAAGTATTTCGCAATGAGTTTTGCTGTTTGAAACGAAAAAATGGAATAGTAGGCATGCTCAATGACGAAATTGATAATCGAATCCCGCACGTTTCCCTTTTCGTTTCATCCCAGTTTTAAACGTCTTATTATTTTTTCAGATAAACCTGTTCATCCATTCTCCGTATGATGCGTAATAACGATTTCAGGGGCTATTTCTGCTTAAAACTATACCTACAGTATGTATGAGCCTAGTAGGCCTGAATCGAAGACTAAAGCCAGAACCTAAGCCTTAACATACCTGTTAACCTATAACTAAGGGGTGTACCTAAAGCGTAAGTTTGATTTTGTTGCTAGCATTTGGATTACTTAAAGATTTTCGACCACCAGTGACTTACCCACAGCGCACAAAAAATTTCTTGATATTACAGATCCTAAAAAGCCTGAGTTTTAGCAACAACATAAATTTTAGCTGGTAAAAATCTTAGACTGAGGGCAGTATCACTTAATAGAGTTCGCACAGGTTGGGAGAACTGCCTGAAATCGGAATACACTCATGCAATTTGAGAATATTTCATGTTGGCTAGCCCTACAACGCCCTACCATATGACAATGACACCCGTCATGGTACCCCTAACCCACCTGGTTTGTCGAAATCATGCTTTCCAGCAGAAAATTTATAATATTCTTAATAAACAGGGTGTGCCAAAAAAAACAACCCAGCAGATTTTTCGCTGTAGCAACCGCAAATCTCAACCGATTTGAATGAATCCTTTTTTAAATGAAAGATAAATAAATTCTTGAAAGATTGATGTAACGTTTATTAATGTACTCTGCTTAGTTCCTGAGATATTCACTCTCAAAATCAAAACTGTGATTTTGGCAGTGAACAAGAGGGAATTTTTATTTTTCCGCTGCACTTCGTAATAAAACGGATTCCTGCTACTGCTGAGGGCTATTGGAGGCTTTACTGGTGACACATAAACTCGGTTCACTTCAACAGTAAAGTGTCATTAGCCCCCAGCAGTAGGAATCTGCTTTAGTATGAAGTGCAACGGAATCGCTCTTGTTCTTTGCCAAAATCTGTTTCTGACTTTGAGGGCAAATATCTCAAGAACTAAGCAGTGAATCTCAATAAAAATTGCAGCAATTTTTGAAGAATTTATCAATCTTTCATTCAAAAAAGGATTCATTCAAATCGGTTAAGATTCATGGTTGCAAAAGTAAACAATCTGCTGGGTTGTGTTTATCACTCTTGTTTACTGCCAAAATCTCTGTTTCGACTTTGAGGGCAAATATCTCAGGAACTAAGCAGGCTATCTTAATAAACGTTACATCAATCTTTCAAGAATTAATTTATCTTTCATTTAAAGAAGGATTCATTCAAATCGGTTGAGATTTGCGGTTGCTACAGCAAAAACTCTGCTGGGTTGTTTTTTTTTGGCACACCCTGTACAAATATACAAAAAAATATGCAATATTGAAATTTTGTTTGTATATGTACAGGGTGTGTCAAAAAAAAACAACCCAGCAGAGTTTTTGCTGTAGCAACCGCAAATCTCAACCGATTTGAATGAATCCTGCTTTAAATGAAAGATAAATATATTCTTGAAAGACTGGTGAAGGCCCTATTAAGATATGATGCTTAGTTCCTGAGATATTCTCCTTCAAACTCAAAACAGAGATTTTGGCAGTGAACAAGAGCGATTCCGTTGCACTTCACAACAAAACGGATTCCTACTGCTGAGGGGCAACAAGACTTTTACAAATGAAGTAACCAAGCATGTGTGGCACCAGAAAAACCTCGTTACGTTAGCCCTGAGCAGTAGGAATCGGTTTTATTATGAAGTGCAACAGAATAATAAAAATCGCTCTTGTTCATAGCCAAAATCTGTTTTGACTTTGAGTGCAAATATCTCAGGAACCAAGCATCATATGTTAATAAAACCTTCACCAAACTTTCAAGAATTAATTTATCTTTCATATAAAATAGGACTCACTGAAATCGGTTGAGATTTGCGGCTGCTACAGTAAAAAATCTGCTGGGTTGTTTTAATCTCTGTTGTGCACTGCCAAAATCTCTGTTTTGATTTTGAAAGCAATTATCTCAGGAACTAAGCAACGCATCTTAATAAAAGCTACACCAGTCGTTCAAGAATTTATTTATCTTTCATTTAAAGCAGGATTCATTCAAATTGGTTGAGAGTTGCGGTTGCTACAGCAAAAAATCTGCTGGGTTGTTTTTTTTTGACACACCCTGTATATATACATATACATATACAAACTAACAATGCCTTTGGGTACCCACATTGTACCTGCACAATTTTGGTGCGAAACTTGCAGCTCCTGCTGGTGCTGTGTACCGAAAACTAAGAGCTAGGGCGGTCCACCTAAACTGTGATCTTTTAGTAATACAAAGAGTATAGCCTCGAATGAAATTTGTAAAGCCGATCCCCATTTGGCATAACATAGATACAGTACTACTGATTGGGCACCCGTGTACCTCAAGGGCACTAAAAATTGCTGATCTTTTTTGACAGATATACGTTAGTTAGACTGTCAGAATTGCTTGATAGAGAGAACTGCTTTAAACAAGGTACACAAGCGTTTTCTGTGACAACGAATTTGTACTTACAGTACAATTTATTCTACTGGAAAGCCTACACCATGCAACGCACAGTACACAGAAGCAAGAGAATCCTCTGAAAGAATTATCTGAAGAGCTTACAATCAGCAAGACTTGTTTGAAAGAGAAAACTGCATCTGAAAGAATTGCACAACCACTTTCTTCAAATAAAAGTTTACTGACGTTTTCCTCTGCTGCCGGTCTAATTTTGTAAAAAATTTCCAAAAAATCTGTCCCTGCCTCTAAAACTGAGAGGATCTTTAAAATGTACAAACTATCTAAAGTTTTATACACTCATTTTGAAGAACCGTCTTGTTCACTACTATAATCACTTTAAAACACATGTAACTGCCATTGTACCTTAGTACAGGTAACAAATTTTCCACTTTTGCACCTCAAGTCACTTAAGAAACCGGTTCGAAATGAAAATACAGGTGTAAACACAGCCTACTGCATAATTTCACCGAAAATTGTCTTTAGAGGCACTTCTAGGTGAATGCTAAGGAAGGATTTTGCTGACTACAAATTGACTACTAACTACGACTACATATTCAAAATCGAGAAATTTTGAGACAACTAACTAAGACTACAATTTAAAATTTGTAAAAGAAATAGGTCTACCGCTGGAAAAACTGTGGCATCGCATCGCTTTCTTGTGTGATTATTTGCCACACAACTGTTACAGAACCGAGTGGTTTAATAGAAAATGCATGCATACAAACAAAACTATTAACCTGTTCTAACGCACGATCGCTTGACTGAGCTACCTGTGTAGGATAGTCTGTCAGAGTAAGGTTTCACTTGCTCTTTAAACTATTTAGACTAGGTGCAGCAATTGCTTGAGAAATGGCATGAAACGTATGTTGTTTGTGTGGTGATCAAACTAATAAGAAGTGAACAATGCCTATTCTGCATTCAACCTGATCAGTTTAAATCTAGCCAACACCTACGTACATACAGTACTAGTTTAACCTTTTGCAAATGACCGGGTTTTGAACCTATCGGAAAGTTTCTGGCTTTCCAATAGGTTTACGGTCTAGCTTTCGATAGGTTGTTTTCAGTTTGTCTTGGTTTAGTACAGTAAACAGATAGACTGAAAGTTATTTTTTTAACCATTTCAATTGCAAGCGTTATCTGCACATCTAAACCAACAAATTTTGAGTTTGCGACTGGCTGAAAACGCGTTTCCGACGGGTCTGAAATAGCTTTCCAATAGGTCCGAAACAACTTTCCAATAGGTCCGAAACAACTTTCCAATAGGTCCGAAACAACTTTCCAATAGGTCTGAAACAACTTTCCAATAGGTCCGAAACAACTTTCCAATAGGTCTGAAACAACTTTCCAATAGGTCCGAAACAACTTTCCAATAGGTCTGAAACAACTTTCCCTTAGGTTTGTTTGTTTGTTTGTTTATGAGTTCCACTGTCCTTTCGGACAGCTCAGGACACCCCTCGCTCTTTTCAGAGCCCTTCAATGGGGTAGCCCTGTCTACAAACAACCCTCCCCTTTGCTGCCATTGGGTGCAACGGCAGCGCCGGTTCGGTTCCCATTTACCTACTGGCCATCACCGGCTTTCGGCGGTCTGGGTTGGGCTTTACATACGTCGACTACTTCCAGTCGCTTCGACCGGTTTCGAACCCACAAACAACCGCTCTCATGGATGCCGGGGCCGCCGTGACACACGGGATAGCGTAAACTATCCGTGGCCAAGACGTGACCTTCGCGAGGTCTGAGACAACTTTCCAATAGGTCTGAAACAACTTTTCAATAGGTCTGAAACAACTTTCTAATCGGTCTGAAACAACTTTCCAATAGGTCTGAAACAACTTTCCAATAGGTCTGAAACAACTTTCCAATCGGTCTGAAACAACTTTTCAATAGGTCTGAAACAACTTTCCCTTAGGTCTGAAACAACTTTCCGATACGTTCACTTTCATTTTTCTTGCTTGCTGACAGGTTGGCCAACTACGCCATGTGGCAAAGGGTTATAGAAATCAGTGTTCGAGAGACTACCACAACACAAATACATGGAGAAGCGACAAATTTGCGAACACATCGATTTTTTCCTGCCACAGTCAGGAACGTGACGGCATACTGTATATGGTGTCTGTACCATGGTAACGTTACCTTATATGGTGTTAAGTGCCTACCTGTTCCAATGTTGACCATTTCAACCAGATAAAACGATTTAGTGTGTAGAACGCTTTTACTATCACAGCATATTATTGTACCAATTAGGGGTAATTACCAAAGGTACAGACTGCACAAATTTAAAGCTATAAATAGAGTCAGGGTAATAACACCTAGTCTCGGTGCACTCTTGGGAAACCGGTCTGCACCCTAAAGGTGTATTCAAACTGGTGTAGAAAAAGATCGCCAGGCGACTTTTCTGTAGGGCGACAGAGTTGTAATATACGCACCAACGCGCCACGCGTCATCTTGCAGGTGTTGTTGCAGGCGGAAGATGTGACGGGGCGTGTTGGTGCGCATATTACAAACGAGTCGCCCTACAGAAAAGTCAGCCCAAAATTTTACACCCCCCTTTGCAAAATCGTTGGTACGCCACAGTTATTGTCCTGACCTATTAAAGACACCGTCAAATATAAAACAGCACCCAAACTGGCAAAAACCACCAATCTCCTTGATTCTATCACAGACAAACAACATAGAAAGTGGAAGAAGAACAAAAATTGCACCAAAATACCCGCAAAACACCATATTTTCCAGCAAGAATAAAGCCAAAATATGAGGTCAACAAGGTAAAGGAAGACAAATAATTGACACCATTGGGGTAGACAGACGTAAAAGTACAGTAGACGGTCACACAGCCCAGTGCGTTCGTTCGAAACCCTCTGCGATCCCCTTCAAAATAGCTTTGGCACCTTTCTCGGTGTCTGCTTCAAACACGTAACAGAAGAATTTCTTGGCCAGGGTACAGGTGGTCTCTCTGAACAGAAATAAAGGTACCAAATACAAAAGCTTTGTAAACAGATAGATACTGTACACAGATACCGCTAGGGGCTAGGGGGAAGGGGAGTTTGCTCAGGTGGGGGTCGGGTCGAGGGGGGTTCGCTCAGAGGGGGTCCAAAATTTCAAAAAGCTCCAAAACGCCTGGAAATGTGTTTTTAGCACGTTTTTTCAGTAAGGACGCTAAAAATCGCTATTTTAAACTGCCAAATAGCGTTTTAGAGCTAAAAACAAGCAAAAAATGACAAAAATGGCTTCCAAAAACACCGATTTCTCTTAAATATCAGCAGTGGAAACGCCAAGTTCGGTTTCCAAAGGCTTTTCAAGTGAATTTTAGGCTAAAAATTAGTGATTTCTGAGCCAGTTTGTTAGTACTGGAGCCACTACTAGTACTTGTATTTTTGGATCGGGGATCCCTTAACCTGTCTGTCTCGGGGGGTTGGCCTTTCCAGCAGGGGTAACCCCAAACCTCCCTAGTACATACGTACATGTATGCTTTTTCGGTCAAATGTAATATTTCAAACAGAAGCAAAATGTTTGACATAAAAACAAGAACCAAGGAAAATCTAGAACTAGTCTAGTCAGCGTTTTCTTTGGAAAAACTCAGTACAGAAGGTAGAAATGAAAACGGAAGCGCTGCAGACATGTCCAATCCAACAGTATAACCTTTAATTGCAAAATTTATTGGTTATGGAGTTTTCCACTTAGTATCCCAGGGGATATAACACGGAAAATCACGTTTCTCAGTGAAAACATTGCCGCCAGTTAATATCCCAGGGATATTAACTGGACAAAGTAATGGGATATTAACTGGAAACGGCATGGGATATTAACCGGAACAATGTTTTATCATACATACAGTATGCGTGTGTAAAGAAAATTATTAGAAATTGGACATAAACATTGCCGCCAAGTAATATCCCATGGGATATAAAGCGGAATAAGGGTCCATGTAATATCCCAGTGGGTTATTAAGTGGGGTGGGATACTAACTGGAAATCTCCGGTATCTATACTGTAACGTTTAATAGGAAAACCAGCTGTTTATATCTGTTAGGTAAAACATAGCTCTCCTCTCCAGACCAAACTCTAACACCCATTTTTGCTATTACTGAAAAATCTAAAAAAATTTTCCAGAAAGTTACATTGAAATGTTCCGCTTTTCCAGCTCAAATCAGTCAAGAAAGCTGTTCCAAAACGCCAGTACAGGTCTAAACACTGCATAATTTCAGCCAAAATTGTCTTTAGAGGCACTTCTAGGTGAATGCTATGGAAGAATTTCTTACAGAGCCTTACAGTCTAAATATTACAGTCAGGCACTTAACGCCGTTTATGGCACCGGTACTTAGGGTAGTGGCACCATATAGTACTCCCACATTCGCCCACTGTCTGAAATTACCTTGAACGTGGGGGTACCATGGTGCCACAACCTTAGGTACCGGTGCCGTAAAGGCGTTAAGTGCCTGACTGAATAACCAAACTGACCCAGCAATGTAGGAGAGATTGAGAGGGTGGTCGATCCTCCTTCCACAAGACGCAATTTCCGGAAATCCATGACGCAGCAGAATCTAAAACATTACCAACTAATAATTGGATTCGATCCGGTCTGACAGACACCCAACCAGACATGGGAAAAGGGTTGACCCCTCCCTCAGGATACACTTACCCCTCATCAGACCGCCGCTGCCCCTTTCAGCAACTTTTAGCAGAAAATTATGATGAAAGTGTAATGGACGTATGTGATACTGTTTGTAAATTGGCTTTAGTAACGTGTTCAGTGCGTGGGATAAAGTAGATGCGGCGCGGCTCAAAAACTCCGAAGGCAAATATAACCCATCACGGAAAAAAGTGGCCAAACACAAGGGCAATTAAAAGTCACACAAAAACTATGCCTTCCGAATTCCGAGGGGCAATTTGCCTTATAAGCAGGACGCCTGAGCTCTCACCGGTCAGTGTCACTGAAGCGCCACTCCTGGTTGGTGTAATCCCCAGCCTTGCCTCCCAACCTATCTATGCCATAGCCCAGCACCACCACGCTTCAGCCACTACCCCAGTGGACCCCACCAGCCACTGCCCATGCTCGAATGACTGGACCCCACAAGGAACCCACAGGTCAGTAGAGTAGATAGAGTCCCATGAAGGGAGGAACCCAGCCGCACCTGCCGTCAACCAAGTAAGCCATAGGTCTCCCTCTTACACACTACACTCCGTAACTATGCACACACCCACACGCTTCCATCGGCCCTCCACAACACAATATTACATGGTAGCAGCGAAATCTCTGTCAAATTAGGGCCATCCATCTTGGTGGACAGAGCGAACCCATCCCCTCACCAAAAACTAGTTTTCTAAATGATTACTCCTCTTCAAACAATAATTTTTCAAACTTTTCGGCAATTTATGCATGGTGGCTCCTCTAGTCTCCAATTTCAAAAATCTGAAAAACTCCAATCAATCACAGCATCCAAAAGCTCAGAAAGAATTGCAAAACAAACACGGTGTCAATCCCTACCACCCACCCAGCCTGCCCAAGTATCTAGTTGCACAGTACAAAAACATAGTCTAAGAATCGGCAGATCAGTTTTCTGAATACAACAAACAAAATTTTATTAATAAACTGACACAATCTGTTTTTCAAGATTTTTTCAGTTGAAACCCACTCTAGACACAGTCAGTCCATATCTGCAAACGCAATCTGTTAAAAATCTACAGTCACATTTGCTTGTAATTCAGACTTACAGCCACGCCTGTAAACGTTGAAACAATTTTTTTGCTACACAGATTGCAGCAATCGAACGTGTCGAATCACAATGCTCTAAATCGCTAAATCTAAATCTAAATCTTTAAAAGAATCAGATTTTGCAAACCTTGCACATTTGGAAAATTTTAATCAAACAAATACTTCAGTTATATTTAGTGCCACATTTTTTCACTCTCCTAATCAAAGCGAAAAGCTATCGCTTTCTCGTGTATTTTTAACAAATACTGGCTTGGAACGTTTAAGCTTATTGCCACCGCAAGCAATTTTGATAACGCTAACATCACAAACCGAAAGTTCTGAGCTATTGAATTGCAAAATATAAGGCACCGCACCAGCTACTGAAAAAAAAGCAACGTGTGCTGCATTTCGAACTGCATTAGCTGAAGAACTAAAACCTGCTGAAAAATCCGCTGGGCACAGATGGGCTAGCAAACGATAAAATATTTTCAGTTAAAAAAAAATTACTTCTGCTGCAGTTTTTAAAGCTAATCGATATGGCTCACCTAGATTGTGATGAAAAAGTGCGCAAAATTATGGCGTTAAAGTGTTTCACTTCAGAGCTAAAACCCTCAATCTGTGGTACTGTTCAATCTTATTATAAAGCCGTCTCCAAGGCAAACCTGTATTGAAGCAAATCAACTAATAAAAGGTAGATTAACGGCCTCCCTTTAAAACTTTTCTCTGCAAACGGACTTTCCCAGATAGAGCAAAACCAAACCGAAATGCAGGATCCGAAAACTCTGTTCGTCTTCCAGTCACACTTCACTTCACTTCACTTCACATTAATTTTGGGCACCCTTCACTGAATAATCACTGCCCAGTCCTGCTCATTGTACCCTCCCTCCCTACCCAGAATAATCGTAATGAGCGCTGTTCTCACTGCAACTGGCTAGAGAATGAGCAAGCCAAATGCCTAGGCATGCCTAGCAGATATACAATTTATTTCCTCAACTTTTCCCAACCATGCGTTAAATTTTCCTCAGATAAACACACTGCTCTCAAGTTAACTACCTGGTTCAAATTTGACTATTTTGACACACAACTCCTTCCTGGGTCCGTTCAATGTTGTGTTACTCTCTTTCTCTGTACACCCTGAACACCGACATATTGCTGATCTTGCTGCGTTCAAAATGTTTCTGGGAGAGGTCTAATTCAGAGATTAATGATTAAATGCTCAAGTTGATAGACCCCCCAGATGAATTATTATTAAGTCATTATTTTCCGATTCTTCTGTTGATGCACATGTTGCCACTATTACTGCCGCTGCCGCTAGAAACGTCGTTGTCCTGGGAGAGGTCTAAGAATTTTGATGAAATGCTCTTGTTGATAGACCCCAGTTGAAATGATTGTTTTCCATTTGTCATTCATGTTACCCCTAAAGCCGCTGCCGCAAAACAGGGATGCCGCCGCAAGAAGGCGATGCCGTAGAAAACGATGCCGCTGGAAGCTAGGCCAGCGATGCCGCCATAAACAGGCGATGCTGCAGAAAGGGATGCCGCCGCAAGAAGGCGATGCCGTAGAAAACGATGCCGCTGGAAGCTAGGCCAGCGATGCCGCCATAAACAGGCGATGCTGCAGAAAGGGATGCCGCCGCAAGAAGGCGATGCCGTAGAAAACGATGCCGCTGGAAGCGATGCCGCCGCGAACAGGCGATGCTGCAGAAAGCAATGCCGTCACAAAAAGACAATGCTGTAGGAAACGATGCCGCTGGAAACTACTGTATACCAGCGATGCCGCAGAAAGAAAGCAATGCCGCCGTGAAAAGGCGATGCCGCCACAAACTGGTGATGCCGCAGAAAACAATGCCGCCGCGAAAAGGCGATAACACATAAAATTAAAATTGGTTGCTTGTTCTGGTACTGAAGGCGTCATTGCACACACGGTGCATAGACGTATGCATACGATTTTTTTCAAATTGCTGTTATCATGCCTTTTTTTTTTTTTAACCAAAACAGGCACAGCTTAACCAAGCTACCACAGAAAATTTGGTCTGATCAACTAAATTTTCTGAAAGTTTAGCCTGATCAACTAAACTTTCGGCAGTCTTCGTTTGGAAGCCACTTGGTTAATTCTTCGATTTTTGCCATGTTTTGTCTATTTTTCACCAATATGGCATGTCAGTTTTTACCTATTCAGGAAATGCACCAGCAATCGACATTAATTTTAAACAGCCAAGATGTTGCCCTAGCGTGCCATTGCCAATAGAAATTGAATCTGAAACGGAAGCGGTACTCACGGTACAGAAATTATTTAATGGAATCTGAGAATGGCATTAGTGCAAAAACTCAAAATTGAGCCAGCACTCAATATTTTTCAAAGGAATCATAAACTAAAGCGCGTTTTGCGCAACTGAAGCGACACTCACTGACTTGCTCATAGCGACCTGAATGAAGTATTAATTTTTAAAGCGGCAACTCCATATTTATTGAACACTTGTTTGAGCACAGTTTGAAATTGAAATTAAAAGCGGCACTCTCACTTTTTCATAAAAAGAAATCAAAGGCTATGCACAGTTTGACTTATCCTACAGGCAAAGAGCACCTGCATCAAGGCGTTAGCAAAATACTGTAGTTATGGGCTCCTACAGTTTGAAGGCCATGTACAAATATGGTGTGGAATTCAAAGACCCTAAGCTGGTACCACGCATATAGTTTCTTGAGAGCCAGCACACCAAGCCAACAACTGGTCTTACGGGTTTGGCAAGTGGGCGTCCTGCAAACAAACGCGCGCAGACAACAGTAGGTAACAACGTCATTCCCTTGCACATCCCAACCCACCAGTACTGCTTTCACAGCTAATCGACCAAAGCGCGCTGCTCTAGCTTGTGAGGTAAGGTCACAGGTTCTCCATTGGTCTGTTTTAGTGTAATTCTCTTCCACAAGCTGCTGTAAAAATACTATTAACGGGTCTAGCGAAGCTACAAAGAAATACTGTATTTCTTGAAATTACCACCTACTTTTTCATTTAGATCACTAAACAGCCTCTTTCACAACGTTTGTTTATTCTTCATACCCCATTGGCGTCAAGCCGTACTTCTTGGACACTCAATTATTCCATTCCCTTCAGACAGCAATTGCACATTATACACACTTTTTGGTTCATTACATGTTTTCCTAATTTCGTAATCAGCATTGCCATCATTGCTCCACGTTTCTCGTACTTCTACTTAGTTTGCCGTCAGTCTCTAAAATTGATTAAAGACACAAAAGTTTAGTTCGTTAATCTTCCTATCTAATTGCATAATTCACTGCTAATTAATCCGGGAACTTTCAGGAAATTTATCCCACTTCTTAGCTTAAAGAATAATTCTTTGAAATCATCTCTAAACATTCTGTCACCCACCTCATTGTTTCTTGAAACCTTGTCTTCAATTAGTTTCTTCTAATTTGATGGCTACTCAAATTCTCCCTTACTATCTGCGAACTTTAAAGTTTTAAAAATCAATCAACATTTTTGATACACTAGTACCCGCTAATACGATCACAAACAATTGTCATTGTGCAACAGACACAGATGCCT
>JASANB010003021.1:0-45623 GCA_030248155.1 Sabatieria punctata | reverse complement strand
TTATCTCTCTGACCTGCCCTGAGGCACTCCAACTAGGACTAGCAGCTCCCCGTGCCCAGTTTGTTCAGTCTGTCTCTACTCTTGTGTTCCGTAATAAAGCTGTTACTTTTTGGCCGCCTGGAGTACGCTGCGCGCTGCTTAACTTGTAAATACGAACTAATTTAATTAGGCTAAATGCGTACTTGCCGATCGGACGTGATCTGTCGACCGATGCCCGGTGACCTTGACTACTAGCCAAACGTTGTTGGCTGCAAAAGCAAAGTTAAGCATGCGTACGTACCTGACTTTATATGGCATAATCAAATGAGTCCTATCGGCAGCATTTTCTCTGCTACCTTCAGTGGGCAACCTTTGTTGGTAAATCCTTTTTTTGCATATGTATAGTCTGATTTGAATAAATACCATATGGTTAGTGCCGTTCATAAAGGGCATCGTCCCAAAATTCCGATTTTTCGACCTCTCCAAAATCGCCTTGCGTCGTTTCTTTGGTTGGCACCCCTTCCTCTAAGTAAGCCGACGTCCTTTTCCATTTACCCCCCCCCCCCCCCGATAAAAATGCAGTATATATACTGTACAGAACTGTCATGTTTTCTTGTTGCCATACTGCGTGATCAATTGAATAAATCCCTACTAACCACTCTGGGAGGAACCTTTTCTATATTTAGGACCTTTGCCAGAATGTACAAAAATTGAAAATAGACGCAATCAAAGTTCCCGAAAATTCCGAAAAAAGCGACGTCGTTTTTGGCTATCCCCCCCTCCTGGTGCGTCGTCTATCATCGCATTTCAGCCGACCCCTCTACCCTCTAAGGACATCGTTTATGGACGACCCGTTAGAAGAAGATAGGAGAATTCTACTTGGCCTTTTGCAAATGACTCGAGTTTTGAACGTATAGGAAGTTTCTGGCTTTCCAATAGGTTCACGGTCTGACTTTCGATATGTTCCGTCCGGCTTACCGATGTGTTGTTTTCAGATAGTCTTGGTTTAATGCAGTAATCTGATAGACAGAAGGTTATTTTTTGAATCATTTCAACCGCAAGCGTCATCTGAACATCTAAAACAACAAATTTTCAGTTTGCAACTAGTTGAAAACGCTTTTCCGAGAGGGTCTGAAATAGCTTTCCGATACGGCTGAAACAGCTTTCCGATATGTTTACCATCATTTTTTGCTTTCCAACAGGGTTGTATATTTTTCCGAAAAAAAACCTCGTATATGTTTTTTTCCAGTTTTTTCCGGTTTTTTTCGGGTTTTTCCTAAATCGCGGAAAAAACTCCATTTTGAAGTTCTGCAGAGTATCCTAGGCTGGTTCTATGATTCCTAACGCTTTCTAACGCCTACCTCAGTCACATTGTTAGACCCAGAAATACACGTGTTACATTGATATAAATCACGAAACAGGCGGAAGAAACGACAGTGCCTGACAGGTTCATAAATAACGCTACTATATAAATTTTTCTTACAGCGGTTTGCATTTTTGTTTTTTCATGCCAAATTTGGTCTTTTTTGTTGTTTTTCTAACAGTTTGGAGTCGGTATGGCCTATTATACATAAAAAAGTCCGTTTTTTAAACGAAAAATGACGTAAATTAGCCTATTTTTAGCTTGATTTTTTTCCGCGATTTATGTTTTTTTCGAACCCTTAGGAAAAAAACCGGTTTTTCGGAAAAAAACGGTTTTTTCCGGTGTTTTTTTCCCACCTCACGCTCCCTGCTTTCCAATAAATTCCTTCAACTGCTTTAGCTGTAAGCATTGGTCATTTTACTGAGGTGAAAGAGGTTTGCATTGGCCTCTCAGTGACCCATATCCCATTGTGGAGGTTAACAACGCAAAATAAAACACCACAAACGAGTGTTTTGTTTTAGGCTTGGGTTCAATCGGGTCGGCGACAACTAAACTGAAAAGGCTTTTTGGATAGTCACTGTTATATGTTTGTGTTGCTGCTTTGCGATTCACGTCACACTTTCTTGTGCACTCAAGTACTTTCGCTATGAGAAGAACACTGTGATCAAGATATATGTAGTATTCAATTTGCTAAAAATCATACCCTACGTAGGTAGCCTAAAATGATGTATTTCAAACTGTTTAGCTCGACTACAATCACACAAGGGAGTTTCCGGCAGTTACCATTTGCAATCTAAATGCATTCAAGAAGAGCGCAATACAACAGTCAGGACAATTGTCAGGCCTTGTAAGTAAATCTACGAACTAAGTTCCTGTAGGCATAGAAATACTGTTTATTTACCAATGTACAAAATTAAATTGTTTTATTAGCTTGGTGCGTACAATTATGTTCTACAAAAAGAAAGAGCAGCAGAAGTCGGTAAAAGAACGGAAAAAACGTGCAGGTGCGGCATTTTAGTTTGACAAACTACAAAACATGCTCTTTACTAAAATTATTCTAGCAAATCCATGTGCGCAGGACATACTTACTTGTCATTATCTCTATCTATACCTCATGTACAATGTCAGTTGTTCATCAGTGCCTGATTGTTCTGCAGAATGGTGGACTGAGGGTTGTACCAATCGTAAGCTTTTCTAATATTTAACTTAATTAGTTTGAATTTCCTTTCCTCCTACCCTAACATTTATATTTGTATTTTCTCTTTTTTATGTCGCTTGAGAATCTATTTGAGTCAATACGTCTGTTCTTTCTTTCAGTTCTTCAGTTTTTTGTTCGTCTTTATAATTCCAAAGCAACATTTATGCAGGGATGCCTACCAAATTCAAACTTTGAATTTGATATCGTATGGTATAGTATAAAGTTGGCGGTTTGAATTCGATATGGTATGGTATAGTACTAGCTAATTCAGTTTGAATTTGGTTGGTATGATTTTGGTATGAATTTGGTACAGTAGTGGTAATTTGCTGTGATAATGTCATAGAAGCCTTTTGGAAATTATGCTCAATCCACATTTCTTGAGTTTTTCGAATCAAAACATGCAGAAAGGATTGGGAATATATTTTGACGCATTTGAAAAGTGTTATGAATATAGCCAACAAGCTAGTACTAAAATGAAAACGCCATACCGAAATCAAAATTCTAGTACTAAAATTATCTGGTAAAGGCGTTTGATATTGGTATGGTATAGTATAGAAGGAGCTGTTTTGAATTTGGTTTAGTGTGGTACTAGTACTAAATTCAAAGTTTGATTTTAGTACTAGTACAATTTTGGTATGGTAAGCATCCCTGCCTTTATGTTATTCTATTTAGTTCTTTCGTTTTCATCATTAACTAAAGTACATTTCAAAATACCGTGCATTCTGTGTTTTTTTGCGAATAACTCCTTATGCAAGCGCTGGAGCGCGTTTTTGCCTCAAGCGTTCGGGCTCGAGCTCGGTACTGTGTGTAATCTACATCTGCGCAAGGTTCCCTTGTGACGCTAATTTGCGCAAGGAAAAAATGGGCTTTTTGTGTAGTTGGGCTGAATGCAATTTTTTAGTGAAACTATCTAGAGACCACGGGGATTTCAAAAATGTATTCATATTGATTCCAGGTCAGACGGTTCCAGAGATATACATCGTAAAAAAAAATTGACCAAAATGCGAAAAATGGCCGTTTTTTCGTGATTTTCAGAATTTCTGGGGGGATTGAAATAACTCGGGACCAGCTCAACCGATTTGGCTGAAATTCACATATATGGTGTAAGATTTAGTTCTACATCGACTGAGATACATAAGAACCCCTGAAAAGTTGACCCTGATACCGTAATCCAGATTCAGATTCAGATTTATTAACTAAAGTTCGGGGACCCGAAATAGATGTGTCTTTCAATTGAAAGAAATGCCTATGTGGCTTCTGGCTCCAAGAGCTGATATTTTCAACATAAGTTGACCATGTAAGGATGTATCAAAACCTACAGGCAAACCCACCGATTCGGCTTTGTTTGGGAGCTGTGCAGCTTTGAAGATGACCCTTTTGATCACGATTTTTAGGCATGACAAGCAAATGTAGATCAATTACTCTTTGTCGAAGGCACCTAGAGAGCTGTCACTTGCAACCCATACTAAAACGAACATGCTCTTTCAAAATATCAGCTTGATTTGCCTGTCCAGTTCTTCAGTTCCAAGTAATTTTCACATTTTCAAGTGTATGCTGAATCTGACCGAATTTCAGGTACCATCTAACTAGGCTGGCCACTACTCCTGTAGTTTCTGGTTAGTCAACCTGAAATTTATTCCGATTGTGCAGAATTTCCCGCTCTTTCAATTGATTCACTCGCCTCATCAATCAGATGTTTACTTCAAATGTTATATCTGATTGTTTACAAATACGTTTTCTGCAGTGCAACCCTAGGACACATCATCGATTAACTTTGCTCAAAAGTGTAAGGCTTTGTCTACACTTATAGAAAACGCCAATAGGACACCAGCTTATATAGCACGACCACAACCGCTCTACCCTTAAGTAAATTTTGTTGAATAAAATTTACATGCTGTACATAGTACATACATTTAGCGGCTCCATACTAGCAAGAATTATTGATAAAAGTAAGTGCACTGTAAGTGTATTATTTTGTTTCATAGTATATTTCAAACGTTCAAACACTCAGTCATAACTGAGTTAAAAATAGCAAGAAAAATAATATAACATGGCAATTCATTTACACAGCTTCAAGACCGAGATATGCATAAAAAACTCCAACCACACGAGGTTGGGTACGTTGCGCTTTATTCAAAGAAGCGTAAGAAGATCATAAAAGGAAGGGCTTTTGTATAATTCTTTGTCGCATTTTCTTGCCCAGTTTTGCCCATACAAAAGTTTTACTGAAGTTTGCATCTACACAAAAGCAGATTTTAGCACTTTGCTTGTAGGAGTACTTAGCAACGTTTGACTCTGAGAGTGACAATGGCCTGACTTACCACCTCCAGTCTTCATTACTGTGCCAGTTCTACCACCGCCGTAACACACGTCTTAAATCGATGGCAATTTATGGCTAACACCAGAAAACTTCATTGCACTTTAAGCATCAGGGCGAAAGGCGTAACCAGCTCTAGCAAAAGTCACCAGAAAACATGGGCCAAAATCCTGCAGTGCTTAGGCTTGCATACTGCGCACCATACATGTGCATGGTCGCAAGCTCGGGGGTATGGCCAGATCTCTGTGCATAGTTGCCTGAATATACGTAGGTGCAAATTTTCGGTGGGAAATTCAAATTTTGGCGGGAAATTTAAAATTTTTGGCCCAAAAATTTTTTGAAAAATTCGAAATTTTCCGATAAATTTCAATAATTTGGAGTAAAAATCAAATGTTGACAAAAAATTGTCAAAAAACCACTTTCTGACAGAAAGATTGTCAAAAATTCCAAAATTTTCAGGAAGAGGAAGGGTGCGTAGTTGCGTGGTTGCCAAAATTGATTTCTGGGGCTTAAAAACGCATCTGGAGGCTTTCTAGCAACCTCTAGCAACGTTTGGTAGACTTATGTTTTCGTCCCCCCGTCCGCCCTGGGACCCCTAAATGCACATGTATGTTGCGCACGTTATAGGTGTACGAGATCTATTGAGCTTTTCTGTAGGAGTTGACAAAACCTTGCACTTTTGAGCAAAGTTAATCGATGATGCGAGCCAGGCTTGCACTGCAGGAAACGTATTTGTAAGCAATCAGATATAACATTTGAACTGAGCATCCGATTGATGCAGCGAGTGAATCAATTGAAAGAGCGGGAAATTCTACACAATCAGGATAAATTTCAGGTTGATTAGCCAGGGGAAACTACAGAAGGGTAGTGACCAGCCTAGTTAGATGGTACCGGAAATTCGGTCAGATTCAGCATACACATGAAAATGTGAAAATTATTTGGGACTGAAGAACTGGACAGGCAAATGAAGCTGATATCCCTGAAAGAGCATGTTCGTTTTAGTATGGGCTGCAAGTGACAGCTCTCTAGGTGCCTTCGACAAAGAGTAGGTGATCTACATTTGCTTGTCATGCCTAAAAATCGTGATCAAAACGGTCATCTTCAAAACTGCACAGCTCCCAAACAAAACCGAATCAGTGGGTTTGCCTGTAGGTTTTGATACATCCTTACATGGTCAAGTTATGTTGAAAATATCAGCTCTGGAGCTCGTTGCCACATAGGCACTTCTTTCCAATTGAAAGACACGTCTATTTCGGGTCCCAGAACTTTAATAAGGTGCGTCTGAATCTGGCAGTTTTCATCGTATTCAGTTGTTCTCTATTGCGTTTGGAAGAGCGGGAAAATCTGTATAAGTGTGTCCAATTTCCAGGTGCTATCTCGAAAGCTGCCAATTTGACAGCAGTTGAAGAGCATGGAGGAGCCAAATCTGGGAGATCCAGCGCAGCACCCTTCTTCTAACCATTACTCCGGTTTGAGTGCGGCCAAAGCGAACCGACACGGCTGTGGGGGTTTCATAATAGGGCAATTCAAATGAGCCAATAAAAATGGGGAGGTAAAATTCCATCGGCCGCCCACTGCCTGACTTTTTTTGGCAAGGACTCTTGAAGTGTTTTGAGTCGATCTCAGGCCTTTCTGAAGCCATTCGGGTTCTGTAGTATGTGGTCCTCACACGAAAATAACTTTTTGTCCAATTTACATGGTGTTCACTGCGGCAGAAGAAATGACCTATAGAGTGAGCACTATATTTTCAGATACGCCTGGAAAGAGCACCACCTGAATATCGGAGGTACCCGCGTTCTACGGACTGGGGTGTCTATAAAGACAACCTAGGACGTAAACTGGGCGACCATCAGGTGATCATCCGGGGACGATACAAGGATTAGAAGGGGAAGTGAGTTTGCTCCAAGGGGTATTTTGAACTCATTCGAAGGGGGCTTGCCCGCTAAAAAGAGTTAGGACTGGGAGTGACGGGTTCCTTGGTGGAACCGGCAACTATCGGTACTACGAGCAGATGTAGGAGGAAGTTGCGCTGGGGACTACTCACCCGGGCCGAACAGGACTGGGATGAGTATAGGAGTGCTCAACGGAAGTATAAGGCGACTGTCAAGTCTGCTAAGAAGGAATCCTGGAGGGAATTCTGTACGGAAGTGGAGGGGGTTAAGGCACACTGCACGCTAAACAGAGTTCTCAACAGGGATCCTCCAATAGAGGTCGGTATGCTTCAGTTACCAGATGGGGACTTACATGGAAAGTAGGGAGACTGCTTTGTCATACCTACTAGACGTGCATTTTCCAGGGGGGACTGCAGCAAACATGACATTGGAACCAGACAACCAGGCTCCAGGGGGAGCCCGGAGTGACTGGAGATTAGCTGACAGAATTGTCACGGAGGATAAGGTGATATGGGCGGTGAAAACTTTCCAACCATACAAATCCTCTGGACCAGACGGAGTTTTCCGGCACTCTTGCACAAAGGGCTTGACATCCTTATCAAACCTATGGTGCGAGTAAGTTTAGAGCATCAGTTGCACTGGCTTATATACCTCAACTCTGGCGAGGAGGGTGAGGGTGGTTTTTATAGCCAAGCCAGGTAAGGACTCATACGCAAAAGCAAAATCCTTTCGACCAATTAGTCTATCCTCTTTCATGTTGAAGAGCGTGGAACGATTGATCGATAGGTGGTTGAGAGATGGGGTGCTTCGACACATACCACTCCACCCTAGTCAACACGAGTACCAGGTAGGAAAATCTGTGGAAACAGCTTTACACTGTCTGGTGGGTCGTGTGGATAGAGCTTTAGAGCGAAAAGAGTTTGCATTAGGAGCTTTCTTTGATATAGAAGGAGCTTTCTCCAATGCATCCTTTGCTTCCTTTGAGCGGGCGCTGAGGAGGAGAGGCGTGGAGAGTATCCTTATCCAATGGATACAGGCCATGCTTAAACTCCGTACTGTGACTGCTCATATGGGGCAATGTGGCAGATCCATCAATACGCGAAGGGATGTCCACAAGGAGGGGTTTTATCTCCCCTACTCTGGATACTCCTAGCAGATAGCCTATTGGTGCGTTTAAATGATTCATCGTTCAACGCCCTAGGCTATGCGGATGATGGGGTAGTTCTCATAGAAGGACAATTCCTAGACACTGTGTGTGACCTCATGCAGAGGGCGCTTACAGTTGTCCAAGGATGGTGTGAAGAAGAAGGTCTGGCCGTACAGCCGGACAAGTTAGAGCTGATCCTATTCACAAGGAGACGGCGGCTAACTGGGCTTAAACTCCCTAAGATCTATGGGAAACGGCTTCAGTTAGTCAAAAGAGCTATTGGGAACAACTGGGGACTGTCACCTAAGATGGTCAGGTGGCTGTATCTGGCAGTCATTAGACCTATGATAGCGTTTGCTGCTGTAGTGTGGTGGAAACGGACGAACCTGGAATGCGCCAAAACACAGCTAGGCCGTATACAACGACTGGCATGTTTATGCATAACAGGGGCTCAAAAAACAACACCTACAGCAGCAATGGAAGTTCTGTTGTGTCTTCCACCGCTACACACCTGGATTCAAGTAGAAGCGATGGCGACCTGCTACAGACTTAAAAGTACTAATCAGTGGCACAGGGTAGGTCGTGGTCACTGTAGTGTTTGAGGCACAATTGTGCGATTTATCGCCATTGTACCAATTCCCAAGTGACCAACAACTACCCAATTATGTGTTTGATAAGAAATACCAAGTCGACTTCCCGAGTAGGGAGGTCTGGCAAGGTACTGTTCCTAATGCAACCGATACTCTCTACTGTTATACGGATGGTTCCAGGTTAACCAGGTTTGGAGAATTCGGGAGCAGGAGTATTTATACAGAGACTAGGGGTAGAGGATTCCTTTCCCCTGGGAAATTACGCAACGGTTTTCCAGGCAGAGGTCTATGCCATTTTGAACTGCGCCAGGGATCCCGGATTAGTTAACTGTCTTGAGCAGAAGATCTGTATTTGTTCAGATAGTCAAGCAGCTTTAAAAGCTTTAGTATCTCCACGCATCAGCTCTAAGTTGGTTGCAGAGTGTGTCAGGGAACTACAACGACTGGCGCTTCGGAAGAAGCTACAGCTGGTGTGGGTACCTGGACACTCGAATGTGGAGGGAAATGAGGAAGCTAACCGACTAGCTCGGGCGGCTTCAGAGTTGCCACTTATAGGGCCGGAACCGGCCCTTGGCATCTCTGTTAAGAAAGTGCGTACTGAATTTAGAAGTTGGGCTAGGAACCAGTTGCAGTTTGACTGGGATCTAAGGACCGACTGTAGGCAGTCTAAGCAGTTTGTTCTGGGTAGATCGGTAGTAACCAGAGAACTACTTAGTTTTAGTAGAAGGGAACTAAAGCTGGTGGTTGGTTGGTTAACCGGACACAGTAGTAACCTCAATAAGCATCTTAGCATTATGGGCCTGGTGGATGATCCAACATGGATTTTTTTCTTTGCGCAAAAGCAACAAAGAACGTTGCGCAGATTAGGTTACACGCCAGTACAGAGCTGAGTCGTCTACAACTTTGTTTATGAGGCAAAAAGCGCTCCATAAGGAGTTATTCACAAAAAAACACAGAGTGCATGGTATTTTGAAATGTACTTTAGGTTGTTAAGATGTTCTTTTCTTTGAGATAACATCAATCTGAATCATCCTTCGAACTACTAAAGTTTCGTTCTATCTTAAGTAGTGTCTTGCCTCAACCAACGCTGTGCACTTATAATGAGAATGCATTAATCGGAGCCTTGACTGGTCCGTATGACTGCTCCAAACCGTGGATGGAACAGAACTGCACTGACGAACAAGACTGTATCGCTTATGCCGACAATACCTGTTCTGACATTGTGGCGTCGCTAATGTCAACAAGTACATCATCAACAACCACAACATCATCCACTAAATCAACCTCAACTACCACTACCACACCAACCACAATCATCATCTTCAACCACAACTGCAACACCAACTACATCAACTTCAACTACCACTACTACACCAACCACAACATCCCTCATCTTCAACCACAACCACAATACCAACCACATCAACGTCAACTACCACTACCACACCAACCATAACATCATCATCTTCAACCACAACCACAACACCAACCACATCCACTACAACTGCCACCACAACAACAATTACAACATCGTCATCCTCAACTACAACAACAACACCGACCACATCCACTTCAACTACCACCCACAACACCAATGACAACATCGTCATCCTCAACTACAACCACAACACCAACCACACATCAACTTCAACTACCACCACCACACCAACCACAACATCATCATCTTCAACCACAACCACAACACCAACCACATCCACTTCAACTACCACCACAACACCAATGACAACATCGTCATCCTCAACTACAACCACAACACCAACTACATCAACTCAACTACTACTACCACACCAACTGCAACATCATCATCTTCAACCACAACCACAACACCAACCACATCGACTTCAACTACCACCACAGCACCAATGACAACATCATCGTCCTCAACTACAACCACAACACCAACCACATCAACTTCAACTACCACCACCACAACTTTGTCATCCTCAACAACAACCACAACACCAACCACATCAACATCAACTACCACCACCACCACACCAACCACAACATCATCATCTTCAACCACAACCACAGCACCAACAACATCAACTTCAACTACTACTACTACACCAACCACAACTTCGTCATCCTCAACCTCAACTACAACCACAACACCGACCACATCGACTTCAACTACCACCACCACACCAACCACAACATCATCATCTTCTACCACAACCACAACACCAACTACAACATCATCATCTTCAACCACAACTGCAGCACCAACAACATCAACTACCACCACCACACCAACCACAACATCATCATCTTCAACCACAACCACAACACCAACTACATCAACTTCAACTACCACCACAACTTCGTCATCCTCAACAACAACCACAACACCAACTACAACATCATCATCTTCAAATACAACCACAGCACCAACAACATCAACTTCAACTACTACTACCACACCAACCGCAACATCATCATCTTCAACCACAACCACAACACCAACCACATCGACTTCAACTACCACCACAACACCAATGACAACATCATCATCCTCAACTACAACCACAACACCAACCACATCAACTTCAACTACCACCACCACAACTTCATCATCCTCAACAACAACCACAACACCAACCACATCAACATCAACTACCACCACCACCACACCAACCACAACATCATCATCTTCAACCACAACCACAGCACCAACAACATCAACTTCAACTACTACTACTACACCAACCACAACTTCGTCATCCTCAACCTCAACTACAACCACAACACTGACCACATCTACTTCAACTACTGCCACAACAACAATGACAACATCGTCATCCTCAACTACAACCACAACACCAACCACATCAACTTCAACTATCACCACCACTACTTCGTCATCCTCAACAACAACCACAACACCAACCACATCAACATCAACTACCACCACCACCACACCAACCACAACATCATCATCTTCAACCACAACCACAGCACCAACAACATCAACTTCAACTACTACTACTACACCAACCACAACTTTGTCATCCTCAACCTCAACTGCAACCACAACACCAACCACATCGACTTCAACTACCACCACAACACCAATGACAACATCGTCATCCTCAACTACAACCACAACACCAACCACATCAACTTCAACTACCACCACCACAACTTCGTCATCCTCAACAACAACCACAACACCAACCACATCAACTTCAACTACTACTAAGATCACCACTCTATCAAGTTCTTATGCTCCTACAGCCCCAGTCCCAAAAGTGTTTTTCAACATTACTGAACTAACTTCAAAGCAGGAAGAGCAGATTCAAGAATTCATCGATAAACATGAAATTGAAGTTTGTTTAGTAATTGAAATGATGTTATTTTTTCTGTTTGATTTAGCCCAATGCAAGTTCACTGACTTTGCAAACAGCTGTGGAGGAGAAGATGCAGACAATCGTAGCCAACATCCCTCCAGCAGTGTTGAGCAAGATGTCCTCCTCCAAACACGACTTGTTTCGGAGCTGTGCGATAAACAGAGAACCATGCAATATTTCCAAGTTAGTTGATGACACTCATCTTTGCTTTTGAATTTCATGCAATTAACGTTATATTTTTCAGTGACTTTGAAGAACGTGTGGTGCCTGAATATGGTATGTGTTACACATTCAATGGCCCGAATACATTCAAGTATTATACATCACGTGTTGGACCGATTGATGGTAAGGGTTAAAAATTTGAGATTTAATAAAGTTGATAATTGTTAAAAGTATCAGAATATATTGATTAGGTCTGCGCATTGCAATTGTGACAGAGGTGGCAGAGTATCTGTTCTCCACTGCCAAAGTTGGCGCTAGAGTATCAATTCATCACCAGGACATGGTTCCCTTTCCAGATACTGATGGTTACAATGTGGCCATAGGCACAGAAACTTCCTTGGCTATAAGATATGTAAGTATATTGTGACAAAAGTTGGTGTGAATTAGTTCAATTAGTGTAACATTTCAGAAATCCATTGAGAGACTGAGTGAACCTCATGGTTCTTGCAGCAAAAACTACTCTGGTTTTGTATTCGAAGGCCAATACTCTGCTGAGGTGGGATGACGTTGTGAAACTTTGTTCATGCAAGATCTTCTTTCAGGGTTGTTATCGCAGTTGTTTTCAAAATCAAGTGGTCGAGAGATGTAACTGCATCGATCCCAGATTTCCTCGCCCCAATGACGGACCTGAGCTGGGCACATGTCAAAGCTCGGCCATGCACAATGAGAGTTGTTTGGAAACATTGATCAATGAAAGTGGAGACTATCAATTTGTCGATGACTGCCACTGCCCACAGGGCTGCTTGTAAGTCTGTCCGTTTTGCAGAATCTGTGCATTCTAAAGTATTAGACAACAAAAAGTTGTGCATCCGTTTGGCTGTTTTCTTCGCCCACATGGTTTAGACCACAAAGCCACTGTGCATGTGCATGCACGTACTTCCATTCAGCGGTGCAAGTCCTTATCACAGAGTTGGTCATCAGCATTAAGAGTCGTTCTCTGGTCAGGTCGCGTTTTGCCCCTTTGCCCTATTCAGACCCAAAATTGAAATTTTGAGCTAGAGAGCTGCGAGTTGGCACACTAATACATACTAATGAGTTATCTTTCAGCTGCAAAGGATTAGTGGATCTGACGCTCCTGTCCTGAGATATAGCCTTCCGAAAATCGGTCTGCTTAACTATGGGACCAAAACTTCAAACTCGAATTTCTCGCTTCGTACTCGGAATTCGGACCTAAAAATTGGGGGGTTTTAGAGTACTTTTAGACTGCTTTAAGAAACTTTTGTCAAATTTTCGTTTTCAGAAAAAAAATTTTTTTTCGCCCCCTTTGCGCCCCCCTAGCTCGTCTGGAACCCCCCCAACCCAGTTTTTTTTATTTTCAGAAAAATGTTGCGCTATCAATTACCTACCGTTTGGTGTGAAGCATTGTTTGCCCAGACCCGTGGAGCGCGAGAAAATTGAGGTCAAACATGTCCCGGTCGCAAAATTTTCGCACTTTTCTCAGGTCAAATATTTCCAAGTCCGGTTTTCCACCTACTAGTACGAATTCGGACTTAAAAATTGGGGGTTTTAGAGTACTTTTAGACTGCTTTAAGAAACTTTGTGAAATTTTCGTTTTCAGAAAAAAAATTTTTTTTCCCCCCCCCCCCCCCCCCCCCCCCCCCCCCCCCCCCCCCCATCGCATGCATGAAATTCAAAAGCAAAGATGAGTGTCATCAACTAACTTGGAAATATTGCATGGTTCTCTGTTTATCGCACAGCTCCGAAACAAGTCGTGTTTGGAGGAGGACATCTTGCTCAACACTGCTGGAGGGATGTTGGCTACGATTGTCTGCATCTTCTCCTCCACAGCTGTTTGCAAAGTCAGGAACTTGGCATTGGGCTAAATCAAACAGAAAAAATAACATCATTCCAATTACTAAACAAACTTCAATTTCATGTTTATCGATGAATTCTTGAATCTGCTCTTCCTGCTTTGAAGTTAGTTCAGTAATGTTGAAAAACACTTTTGGGACTGGGGCTGTAGGAGCATAAGAACTTGATAGAGTGGTGATCTTAGTAGTAGTTGAAGTTGATGTGGTTGGTGTTGTGGTTGTTGTTGAGGATGACGAAGTTGTGGTGGTGGTAGTTGAAGTTGATGTGGTTGGTGTTGTGGTTGTAGTTGAGGATGACGATGTTGTCATTGGTGTTGTGGTGGTAGTTGAAGTCGATGTGGTTGGTGTTGTGGTTGCAGTTGAGGTTGAGGATGACAAAGTTGTGGTTGGTGTAGTAGTAGTAGTTGAAGTTGATGTTGTTGGTGCTGTGGTTGTGGTTGAAGATGATGATGTTGTGGTTGGTGTGGTGGTGGTGGTAGTTGATGTTGATGTGGTTGGTGTTGTGGTTGTTGTTGAGGATGACGAAGTAGTGGTGGTGATAGTTGAAGTTGATGTGGTTGGTGTTGTGGTTGTAGTTGAGGATGACGATGTTGTCATTGGTGTTGTGGCAGTAGTTGAAGTCGATGTGGTCAGTGTTGTGGTTGTAGTTGAGGTTGAGGATGACGAAGTTGTGGTTGGTGTAGTAGTAGTAGTTGAAGTTGATGTTGTTGGTGCTGTGGTTGTGGTTGAAGATGATGATGTTGTGGTTGGTGTGGTGGTGGTGGTAGTTGATGTTGATGTGGTTGGTGTTGTGGTTGTTGTTGAGGATGATGAAGTTGTGGTGGTGGTAGTTGAAGTTGATGTGGTTGGTGTTGTGGTTGTAGTTGAGGATGATGATGTTGTCATTGGTGTTGTGGTGGTAGTTGAAGTCGATGTGGTTGGTGTTGTGGTTGTGGTTGAAGATGATGATGTTGCGGTTGGTGTGGTAGTAGTAGTTGAAGTTGATGTTGTTGGTGCTGTGGTTGTATTTGAAGATGATGATGTTGTAGTTGGTGTTGTGGTTGTTGTTGAGGATGACGATGTTGTGGTGGTAGTTGAAGTTGATGTAGTTGGTGTTGTGGTTGTGGTTGAAGATGATGATGTTGTGGTTGGTGTGGTGGTGGTAGTTGATGTTGTTGGTGCTGCAGTTGTGGTTGAAGATGATGATGTTGTAGTTGGTGTTGTGGTTGTGGTAGAAGATGATGATGTTGTGGTTGGTGTGGTGGTGGTAGTTGAAGTCGATGTGGTCGGTGTTGTGGTTGTAGTTGAGGTTGAGGATGACGAAGTTGTGGTTGGTGTAGTAGTAGTAGTTGAAGTTGATGTTGTTGGTGCTGTGGTTGTGGTTGAAGATGATGATGTTGTGGTTGGTGTGGTGGTGGTGGTAGTTGATGTTGATGTGGTTGGTGTTGTGGTTGTTGTTGAGGATGACAAAGTTGTGGTGGTGGTAGTTGAAGTTGATGTGGTTGGTGTTGTGGTTGTAGTTGAGGACGATGATGTTGTCATTGGTGCTGTGGTGGTAGTTGAAGTCGATGTGGTTGGTGTTGTGGTTGTGGTTGAAGATGATGATGTTGCAGTTGGTGTGGTAGTAGTAGTTGAAGTTGATGTAGTTGGTGTTGTGGTTGTAGTTGAGGATGACGATGTTGTCATTGGTGTTGTGGTGGTAGTTGAAGTGGATGTGGTTGGTGTTGTGGTTGTGGTTGAAGATGATGATGTTGTGGTTGGTGTGGTGGTGGTAGTTGAAGTTGATGTGGTTGGTGTTGTGGTTGTAGTTGAGGATGACGATGTTGTCATTGGTGTTGTGGTGGTAGTTGAAGTGGATGTGGTTGGTGTTGTTGTTGTAGTTGAGGATGACGATGTTGTCATTGGTGTTGTGGTGGCAGTTGAAGTGGATGTGGTTGGTGTTGTGGTTGTGGTTGAAGATGATGATGTTGTGGTTGGTGTGGTAGTGGTAGTTGACGTTGATGTGGTTGGTATTGTGGTTGTGGTTGAAGATGAGGATGTTGTGGTTGGTGTAGTAGTGGTAGTTGAAGTTGATGTAGTTGGTGTTGCAGTTGTGGTTGAAGATGATGATGTTGTGGTTGGTGTGGTAGTGGTAGTTGAGGTTGATTTAGTGGATGATGTTGTGGTTGTTGATGATGTACTTGTTGACATTAGCGACGCCACAATGTCAGAACAGGTATTGTCGGCATAAGCGATACAGTCTTGTTCGTCAGTGCAGTTCTGTTCCATCCACGGTTTGGAGCAGTCATACGGACCAGTCAAGGCTCCGATATCAATGCATGTCTCATTATAAGTGCACAGCGTATGGTTGAGGCAAGACACTACTGTAAGATAGAACGAAACTTTAGTAGTTCGAAGGATGATTCAGATTGATGTTAACTCAAAGAAAAGAACATCACGTTAACAACCTAAAGTACATTTCAAAATACCATGCACTCTGTGTTTTTTTGTGAATAACTCCTTATGGAGCGCTTTTTGCCTCATAAACAAAGTTGTAGACGGCCTCGAGCTCTGTACTGGCGTGTAACCTAATCTGCGCAACGTTCCTTTGTAATGCTAATTTGCGCAAAGAAAAAAATCCATGTTGGATCATCCACCAGGCCCATAATGCTAAGATGCTTATTAAGGTTACTACTGTGTCCGGTTAACCAACCAACCACCAGCTTTAGTTCCCTTCTACTAAAACTAAGTAGTTCTCTGGTTACTACCGATCTACCCAGAACAAACTGCTTAGACTGCCTACAGTCGGTCCTTAGATCCCAGTCAAACTGCAACTGGTTCCTAGCCCAACTTCTAAATTCAGTACGCACTTTCTTAACAGAGATGCCAAGGGCCGGTTCCGGCCCTATAAGTGGCAACTCTGAAGCCGCCCGAGCTAGTCGGTTAGCTTCCTCATTTCCCTCCACATTCGAGTGTCCAGGTACCCACACCAGCTGTAGCTTCTTCCGAAGCGCCAGTCGTTGTAGTTCCCTGACACACTCTGCAACCAACTTAGAGCTGATGCGTGGAGATACTAAAGCTTTTAAAGCTGCTTGACTATCTGAACAAATACAGATCTTCTGCTCAAGACAGTTAACTAATCCGGGATCCCTGGCGCAGTTCAAAATGGCATAGACCTCTGCCTGGAAAACCGTTGCGTAATTTCCCAGGGGAAAGGAATCCTCTACCCCTAGTCTCTGTATAAATACTCCTGCTCCCGAATTCTCCAAACCTGTTAACCTGGAACCATCCGTATAACAGTAGAGAGTATCGGTTGCATTAGGAACAGTACCTTGCCAGACCTCCCTACTCGGGAAGTCGACTTGGTATTTCTTATCAAACACATAATTGGGTAGTTGTTGGTCACTTGGGAATTGGTACAATGGCGATAAATCGCACAATTGTGCCCAAACACTACAGTGACCACGACCTACCCTGTGCCACTGATTAGTACTTTTAAGTCTGTAGCAGGTCGCCATCGCTTCTACTTGAATCCAGGTGTGTAGCGGTGGAAGACACAACAGAACTTCCATTGCTGCTGTAGGTGTTGTTTTTTGAGCCCCTGTTATGCATAAACATGCCAGTCGTTGTATACGGCCTAGCTGTGTTTTGGCGCATTCCAGGTTCGTCCGTTTCCACCACACTACAGCAGCAAACGCTATCATAGGTCTAATGACTGCCAGATACAGCCACCTGACCATCTTAGGTGACAGTCCCCAGTTGTTCCCAATAGCTCTTTTGACTAACTGAAGCCGTTTCCCATAGATCTTAGGGAGTTTAAGCCCAGTTAGCCGCCGTCTCCTTGTGAATAGGATCAGCTCTAACTTGTCCGGCTGTACGGCCAGACCTTCTTCTTCACACCATCCTTGGACAACTGTAAGCGCCCTCTGCATGAGGTCACACACAGTGTCTAGGAATTGTCCTTCTATGAGAACTACCCCATCATCCGCATAGCCTAGGGCGTTGAACGATGAATCATTTAAACGCACCAATAGGCTATCTGCAAGGAGTATCCAGAGTAGGGGAGATAAAACCCCTCCTTGTGGACATCCCCTTCGCGTATTGATGGATCTGCTACATTGCCCCATATGAGCAGTCACAGTACGGAGTTTAAGCATGGCCTGTATCCATTGGATAAGGATACTCTCCACGCCTCTCCTCCTCAGCGCCCGCTCAAAGGAAGCAAAGGATGCATTGGAGAAAGCTCCTTCTATATCAAAGAAAGCTCCTAATGCAAACTCTTTTCGCTCTAAAGCTCTATCCACACGACCCACCAGACAGTGTAAAGCTGTTTCCACAGATTTTCCTACCTGGTACTCGTGTTGACTAGGGTGGAGTGGTATGTGTCGAAGCACCCCATCTCTCAACCACCTATCGATCAATCGTTCCACGCTCTTCAACATGAAAGAGGATAGACTAATTGGTCGAAAGGATTTTGCTTTTGCGTATGAGTCCTTACCTGGCTTGGCTATAAAAACCACCCTCACCTCTCGCCAGAGTTGAGGTATATAAGCCAGTGCAACTGATGCTCTAAACACTCGCACCATAGGTTTGATAAGGATGTCAAGCCCTTTGTGCAAGAGTGCCGGAAAAACTCCGTCTGGTCCAGAGGATTTGTATGGTTGGAAAGTTTTCACCGCCCATATCACCTTATCCTCCGTGACAATTCTGTCAGCTAATCTCCAGTCACTCCGGGCTCCCCCTGGAGCCTGGTTGTCTGGTTCCAATGTCATGTTTGCTGCAGTCCCCCCTGGAAAATGCACGTCTAGTAGGTATGACAAAGCAGTCTCCCTACTTTCCATGTAAGTCCCATCTGGTAACTGAAGCATACCGACCTCTATTGGAGGATCCCTGTTGAGAACTCTGTTTAGCCGTGCAGTGTGGCCTTAACCCCCTCCACTTCCGTACAGAATTCCCTCCAGGATTCCTTCTTAGCAGACTTGACAGTCGCCTTATACTTCCGTTGAGCACTCCTATACTCATCCCAGTCCTGTTCGGCCCGGGTGAGTAGTCCCCAGCGCAACTTCCTCCTACATTCGCTTCGTAGTACCGATAGTTGCCGGTTCCACCAAGGAACCCGGCTACTCTCAGTCCTAACTCTTTTTAGCGGGCAAGCCCCTTCGAATGAGTTCAAAATACTCCCTTGGAGCAAACTCACTTCCTCTTCTAATCCTTGTACGTCCCGGATGATCACCTGATGGTCGCCCAGTTTACGTCCTAGGTTGTCTTTATAGACACCCCAGTCCGTAGAACGCGGGTACCTCCGATATTCAGGTGGTGCTCTTTCCAGGCGTATCTGAAAATATAGTGCCTACTCTATAGGTCATTTCTTTGCCGCAGGAACAATGTAAATTGACAAAAAGTTATTTTCGTGTGAGGACCACATACTACAGAACCCGAATGGCTTCAGAAAGGCCTGAGATCGACTCAAAACACTTTAAGAGTCCTTGCCAAAAAAAGTCAGGCAGTGGGCGGCCGATGGAATTTTTTTACCCCCCATTTTTATTGGCTCATTTGAATTGCCCTATTATGAAACCCCCACAGCCGCGTCGGTTCGCTCTGGCCGCACTCAAACCGGAGTAATGGTTAGAAGAAGGGTGCTGCGCCGGATCTCCCAGATTTGGCTCCTCCATGCTCTTTCAACTGCTGTCAAATTGGCAGCTTTCGAGATAGCACCTTGAAATTGGACACACTTATACAGATTTTCCCGCTCTTTCAAACGCAATAGAGAACAACTGAATACGATGAAAACTGCCAGATTCAGACGCAATTTATTAAAGTTCGGGGGACCCGAAATAGACGTGTCTTTCAATTGAAAGAAGTGCCTATGTGGCAACGAGCTCCAGAGCTGATATTTTCAACATAACTTGACCATGTAAGGATGTATCAAAACCTACAGGCAAACCCACCGATTCGGCTTTGTTTGGGAGCTGTGCAGCTTTGAAGATGACCGTTTTGATCACGATTTTTAGGCATGACAAGCAAATGTAGATCAATTACTCTTTGTCGAAGGCACCTAGAGAGCTGTCACTTGCAGCCCATACTAAAACGAACATGCTCTTTCAGGATATCAGCTTCATTTGCCTGTCCAGTTCTTCAGTCCCAAATAATTTTCACATTTTCATGTGTATGCTGAATCTGACCGAATTTCCGGTACCATCTAACTAGGCTGGTCACTACTCCTGTAGTTTCTGGTTAATCAACCTGAAATTTATCCTGATTGTGTAGAATTTCCCGCTCTTTCAATTGATTCACTCGCCGCATCAATCGGATGCTCAGTTCAAATGTTATATCTGATTGTTTACAAATACGTTTCCTGCAGTGCAAGCCTGGCTCGCATCATCGATTAACTTTGCTCAAAAGTGCAAGGCTTTGTCAACTCTTACAGAAAAGCTCAATAGATCTCGTACACCTATAACGTGCGCAACATACATGTGCATTTGGGGGTCCCAGGGCGGACGGGGGGACGAAAACATAAGTCTACCAAACGTTGCTAGAGGTTGCTAGAAAGCCTCCAGATGCGTTTTTAAGCCCCAGAAATCAATTTTGGCAACTACGCAACTACGCACCCTTCCTCTTCCTGAAAATTTTGGAATTTTTGACAATCTTTCTGTCAGAAAAGTGGTTTTTTGACAATTTTTTGTCAACATTTGATTTTTACCGCAAATTATTGAAATTTATCGGAAAATTTCGAATTTTTCAAAAAATTTTTTGGCCAAAAATTTTAAATTTCCCGCCAAAATTTGAATTTCCCACCGAAAATTTGCACCTACGTATATTCAGGCAACTATGCACAGAGATCTGGCCATACCCCCCTGAGCCGCCGACCATGCACATGTATGGTGCGCAGTATGCAAGCCTAAGCACTGCAGGATTTTGGCCCATGTTTTCTGGTGACTTTTTGCTAGAGCTGGTTACGCCTTTCGCCCTTGATGCTTAAAGTGCACAAGAAGCTGCAGTTAGCCATAAATTGCCATCGATTTAAGACGTGTGTTACGGCGGTGGTAGAACTGGCACAGTAATGACTGGAGGTGGTAAGTCAGGCCATTGTCGTTACTCTTAGAGTCAAACGTTGCTAAGTACTCTCATAAAGCGCAGTGCTAAAATCTGCTTTTGTAAGTAGAAGCAAACTTCAGTAAAACTTTGTATGGGCAAAACTGGGCAAGAAAATGCGACAAAGAATTATACAAAAGCCCTTCCTTTTATGATCTTCTTACGCTTCTTTGAATAAAGCGCAACGTACCCAACCTCGTGTGGTTGGAGTTTTTTATGCATATCTCGGTCTTGAAGCTGTGTAAATGAATTGCCATGTTATATTATTTTTCTGCTATTTTTAACTCAGTTATGACTGAGTGTTTGAACGTTTGAAATATACTATGAAACAAAATAATACACTTACAGTGCACTTACTTTTATCAATAATTCTTGCTAGTATGGAGCCGCTAAATGTATGTACTATGTACAGCATGTAAATTTTATTCAACAAAATTTACTTAAGGGTAGAGCGGTTGTGGTCGTGCTATATAAGCTGGTGTCCTATTGGCGTTTTCTATAAGTGTAGACAAAGCCTTACACTTTTGAGCAAAGTTAATCGATGATGTGTCCTAGGGTTGCACTGCAGAAAACGTATTTGTAAACAATCAGATATAACATTTGAACTGAGCATCGGATTGATGCAGCGAGTGAATCAATTGAAAGAGCGGGAAATTCTGCACAATCGGGATAAATTTGAGGTTGATTAACCAGAAACCACAGGAGTAGTGACCAGCCTAGTTAGATGGTACCGGAAATTCGGTCAGATTCAGCATACACATGAAAATGTGAAAATTACTTGGGACTGAAGAACTGGACAGGCAAATGAAGCTGATATTCTGAAAGAGCATGTTCGTTTTAGTATGGGTTGCAAGTGACAGCTCTCTAGGTGCCTTCGACAAAGAGTAATTGATCTACATTTGCTTGTCATGCCTAAAAATCGTGATCAAAAGGGTCATCTTCAAAGCTGCACAGCTCCCAAACAAAGCCGAATCGGTGGGTTTGCCTGTAGGTTTTGATACATCCTTACATGGTCAACTTATGTTGAAAATATCAGCTCTGGAGCTCGTTGCCACATAGGCATTTCTTTCAATTGAAAGACACATCTATTTCGGGTCCCCCGAACTTTAATAAATCTGAATCTGAATCTGGATTACGGTATCAGGGTCAACTTTTCAGGGTTCTTATGTATCTCAGTCGATGTAGAACTAAATTTTACACCATATATGTGAATTTCAGCCAAATCGGTTGAGTTGGTCCCGAGTTATTTCAATCCCCCCAGAAATCTGAAAATCACGAAAAACGGCCATTTTTCGCATTTTGGTCAATTTTTACGATGTATATCTCTGGAACCGTCTGACCTGGAATCAATATGAATACATTTTTGAAATCCCCGTGGTCTCTAGATAGTTTCACTAAAAAATTGCATTCAGCCCAACTACACAAAAAGCCCATTTTTTCCTTGCGCAAATTAGCGTCACAAGGGAACCTTGCGCAGATTAGATTACACGACAGTACAGAGCTCGAGCCCGAACGCTTGAGGCAAAAACGCGCTCCAGCGCTTGCATAAGGAGTTATTCGCAAAAAAACACAGAATGCACGGTATTTTGAAATGTACTTTAGTTAATGATGAAAACGAAAGACAATAGAATAACATAAAGGCAGGGATGCCTACCATACCAAAATTGTACTAGTACTAAAATCAAACTTTGAATTTAGTACTAGTACCATACTAAACCAAATTCAAAACAGCTCCTTCTATACTATACCATACCATATCAAAATCAAACGCCTTTACCAGATAATTTTAGTACTAGAATTTTGATTTTGGTATGGCGTTTTCATTTTAGTACTAGCTTGTTGGCTATATTCATAACACTTTTCAAATGCGTCAAAATATATTCCCAATCCTTTCTGCATGTTTTGATTCGAAAAAACTCAAGAAAGGTGGATTGAGCATAATTTCCAAAGGCTTCTATGACATTATCACAGCAAATTACCACTACTGTACCAAATTCATACCAAAATCATACCAACCAAATTCAAACTGAATTAGCTAGTACTATACCATACCATATCGAATTCAAACCGCCAACTTTATACTATACCATACCATATCAAATTCAAAGTTTGAATTTGGTAGGCATCCCTGCATAAAGGTTAAGTTAAATTATAAAGACGAACAAAAACTGAAGAACTGAAAGAAAGAACAGACGTATTGACTCAAATAGATTCTCAAGGGACATAAAAAAGAGAAAATACAAATATAAATGTTAGGGTAGGAGGAAAGGAAATTCAAACTAATTAAGTTAAATATTAGAAAAGCTTACGATTGGTACAACCCTCAGTCCACCATTCTGCAGAACAATCAGGCACTGATGAACAACTGACATTGTACATGAGGTATAGATAGAGATAATGACAAGTGGGCATGTCCTGCGCACATGGATTTGCTAGAATAATTTTAGTAAAGATATGTTTTGTAGTTTGTCAAACTAAAATGCCGCACCTGCACGTTTTTTCCGTTCTTTTACCGACTTCTGCTGCTCTTTCTTTTGTAGAACATAATTGTACGCACCAAGCTAATAAAACAATTTAATTTTGTACATTGGTAAATAAACAGTATTTCTATGCCTACAGGTACTTGTTCGTAGATTTACTTACAAGGCCGGACAATTGTCCTGACTGTTGTATTGCGCTCTTCTTGAATGCATTTAGATTGCAAATGGTAACTGCCGGAAACTCCCTTGTGTGATTGTAGTCGAGCTAAACAGTTTGAAATACATCATTTTAGGCTACCTACGTATGGTGTGATTTTTAGCAAATTGAATACTACATATACCTTGATCACAGTGTTCTTCTCATAGCGAAAGTACTTGAGGCACAAGAAAGTGACGTGAATCGCAAAGCAGCAACACAAACATATAACAGTGACTATCCAAAAAGCCTTTCTTAGTTTAGTTGTCGCCGACCCGATTGAACCCAAGCCTAAAACAAAACACTCGTTTGTAGTGTTTATTTTGTTATAGTTAACCTCCATAAATGGGATATGGGTCACTGAGAGGCCAATTAAACCTCTTTCACCCTTAGCAAATGACCAATGCCATACAGCGCAGTTGGCTAACTTATTGGAAAGCAGGGATGTGAGGTGGGAAAAAAACACCGGAAAAAAACTGTTTTTTTCCGGAAAAAAACCGGTTTTTTTCCTAAGGGTCGGAAAAAAACATAAATCGCGGAAAAAAACTCAAGCTAAAAATAGCTAATTTACGTCATTTTTCGTTTAAAAAATGGACTTTTGCTATGTATAATAGGCCATGCTGACTCAAAACTGTTAGAAAAACAACAAAAAAGACCAAATTTGGCATGAAAAAACAAAAATGCAAACTGCTGTAAGAAAATTTGCATATAGCGTTATTCATGGAACCTGTCAGGCACTGTTTCATGCCTGTTTCGTGATTTATATCAATGTAACACGTGTATTTCTGGTCTAACAAGACTGAGGAAGGCGCTAGAAAGCGTTAGGAATCATAAAACCAGCCTAGGATACTCAGAACTTGGGCTGGAGTTTTTTTCCGCGATTTAGGAAAAAAACCGGAAAAAAACCGGAAAAAAACTGGAAAAAAACAGGCCGAGGTTTTTTTCGGAAAAATATACAACCCTGTTGGAAAGCAAAAAATGATGGTAAACATATCGGAAAGCTGTTTCAGCCGTATCGGAAAGCTATTTCAGACCCTCTCGGAAAAGCGTTTTCAACTAGTTGCAAACTGAAAATTTGTTGTTTTAGATGTTCAGATGACGCTTGCAGTTGAAATGATTCAAAAAATAACCTTCTGTCTATCAGATTACTGCATTAAACCAAGACTATCTGAAAACAACACATCGGTAAGCCGGACGGAACATATCGAAAGTCAGACCGTGAACCTATTGGAAAGCCAGAAACTTCCCTATACGTTCAAAACTCGAGTCATTTGCAAAAGGCCAAGTAGAATTCTCCTATCTTCTTCTAACGGGTCGTCCATAAACGATGTCCTTAGAGGGGTAGAGGGGTCGGCTGAAATGCGATGATAGACGACGCACCAGGAGGGGAGGGGGATAGCCAAAAACGACGTCGCTTTTTTCGGAATTTTTGGGAACTTTGATTGCGTTATTTTCAATTTTTGTACATTCTGGCAAAGGTTCTAAATATAGAAAAGGTTCCCAGAGTGGTTAGTAGGGATTTATTCAATTGATCACGCAGTATGGCAACAAGAAAACATGACAGTTCTGTACAGTATATATACTGCATTTTTATCGGGGGGGGGGGGTAAATGGAAAAGGACGTCGGCTTAGAGGAAGGGGGTGCCAACCAAAGAAACGACGCAAGGCGATTTTGGGGGGAGAGGGTCCGAAAAATCGGAATTTTGGGACGATGCCCTTTATGAACGGCACTAACCATATGGTATTTATTCAAATCAGACTATACATATGCAAAGAAAGGATTTACCAACAAAGGTTGCCCACTGAAGGTAGCCAGAGAAAATGCTGCCGATAGGACTCATTTGATTATGCCATATAAAGTCAGGTACGTACGCATGCTTAACTTTGCTTTTGCAGCCAACAACGTTTGGCTAGTAGTCAAGGTCACCGGGCATCGGTCGACAGATCACGTCCGATCGGCAAGTACGCATTTAGCCTAATTAAATTATTTCGTATTTACAAGTTAAGCAGCGCGCAGCGTACTCCAGGCGGCCAAAAAGTAACAGCTTTATTACGGAACACAAGAGTAGAGACAGACTGAACAAACTGGGCACGGGGAGCTGCTAGTCCTAGTTGGAGTGCCTCAGGGCAGGTCAGAGAGATAAGCTTATCTGCTCTGCCTACAACAACCCTAGGACCGAACATCTAGATATTGTACGTGCCTAGTACAAAGCACCTTTTCGTATCGGTGCCAAAACACCATACATACATTGTACATACAATACAGCAGTACACATTCTAGTGCTAACAGACACTCCTCCTTGTTTTTGCAACGACGAAGAAGGACCGAGATGATTGTGAAATTACCTAAACAAGGAATAAGGTAAATTTTAGCTCCCAACAGAATGAATTTTACTGAAAAAACAATGCTGCTTCAGCTTACATAATCAATGGCTAAGCCGCTAGAAAATGCCCAAAACCGAATAAAAAAAGAAGGCTGACGAAACTGACCACAAGAGAACCTGGTAAGTAGCTTAGTTTCCTAATCCGATGACCCAAAAACACGAGACCTGAAGAAGGTGGAATTGGGTGAGAGGGTCAGCTTATTTTAAGGGACCCAACCCTAGCCCCTGTAGGAATTTGGTAAAAGTTGCCAACGTCACTGGTTTCGTCATCGAGTCAGCAAGTTGATCCACAGTTGGCACATAACACACTTCTACAAATCCAGCTGAAACATAGTCGCGCACAAAATTCAGTTTTATGTCCATGTGTTTTGTTCTCTGATGTGCTGCTGGATTCGTAGCTAACGCTGTTGCAGATTTGTTGTCTTCGAAAATTGGAGTTGGCTTTGTCTGTCTGAGACCAAGCTCCTCTAGCAACAGCCTCAACCATCTAGCCTCCACTACTGCTTCCGACAAAGAGATGAATTCGGCCTCAGTAGTTGATTTTGCAACAAGAGACTGACGTCTGGATGACCAAGAAACTGGACCTCCAGAGACAAATGCCAAGTGACCAGAGGTTGACCGTCTTGTAACTGGATCTCCTGCCCAGTCGGCGTCACAGTACAGGGTAAGTTGTCCACTAGAATCTGTCTTGAACAAAATACCGTAATCTGCCATAGCTTTCAAATAGCGAAGAATACGTTTAGCTGCCGACAAATGCGATTGCAGAGGACAAGCAAGGAACTGCGCCAAGCGATGCATGGAACAAGACAAGTCAGGACGGGTGGCTACTGACAAGTAGAGCAATGACCCGATGATTGACTGGTAGTAAGTTTGATCTGCTTTGTCCTTCTCTGGTGTACCCTCCTGCGCATCTAAAAACTCTGCATTGGCTGCCATCGGAAGTTGAGTAGGGTTTGATTCACTCATTCCAAAATGCTCTAAAACCTTTCTGGCATAGGTTTCCTGACCCATCCAGATACCGTTCCGATTCTGCCAGATCTGCACGCCTAAAAAGTAATGAACCGGCCCTAGGTCTTTTATCTGAAACCGCTTTGCTAGTAGGGCTTTTGCGTGCTGAAGAGCTGTAGAATTTGCGCAGGCAATCAGGATATCGTCCATGTAAACGCCGATGATTACTGGATACCCATTCACTCGACCTGTGTAGATACACTTGTCAGCTGCAATTTGTTTGTATTGCAAGTGCGTTAGGGTATGTGCACCTCCTCATTCCAGCACTTAGGACTTTGCTTGAGTCCGTAAATACTACGTTTTAGTCGACAAACCCAGTCTGGGTGCAACTCATCTTTGAATCCTTCTGGCTGCGACATCAGGACTTCTTCCTCCAACTGACCATTGAGAAACGCCGTCTCGACATCAAGCTGATGCACTTTGAGTCCCATCTGAACGGCAACTGCAAACAATGTATGAACGCTCTCCCAACGTATTACGGGCGTGAAGACATCAAAATAATCAATGCCGTATTTTTGGGCAAATCCTTTTGCTACCAGCCAGGCTTTATACCGGTCTACCTCCCCTTTTGAGTTGCGCTTGGCTCTGAATACCCATTTGGAACCAATTACCTTAGCACCGGGAGGTTTAGGAACTAGCTGCCAAGTACCAAATTTCTTTAGATAATCTATCTCCATTTCTGCAGCTGACTTCCAATGCGCCGCTGTCTCTGAGTTGATTGCTTGCTGCCAGTTGACCGGTTCTTGCAGATCTGCAACTGCTCGTTTTACCGCCCACTCACCATACAGTGTAGGTGGTTTTCCTTTATTCATACGAGCTGACCTTCTGACCGGTGGTTCTGCCGTTGGAGGCTGAGCTATAGGAAATGGAACTGGCTGAACCGCCTCCTGTTGGGGCTCTATCACATCCATAAACTCTGCAGGTTCCTCCTCCTCTTCTGCATGTTCCTGTGCAGGCATTTGAACTTGCTCCTCCTGCTCCAGCACTGGTTGTATTTTTTGAACATCCTGCTTGTACAACTGGCTGAGCAGGTACGTACATTGTCGGTTCTGGTTCTGGAAAAAGAGAAAGGCACAACAGGTCCATACTGAGTCTCCTCCTCCTCCTGGTGTGCCAACAAGTAATCAGAGTAGCGAACCGACTTGTCAAAATCTAAGTCACGTCTGATTAGCACCTTGCGTCTGGCCGGCGACCAAACTCTATAACCTTTCGATTCTAGAGAATAGCCAAGTAGAAAAGTCTTTTCGGCCCGAGGATCCAGTTTAGCCTGCTGAGTCAGAATTCTAGCATATGCAAGAGAACCGAAAACGCGCAAATAAGCAACATTAGGCTGACTACCGTACCAAAACTCTAATGGAGTTTTGCCGTTGAGTGCTTGTGTAGTCGACAAATTTCTCAGATTCATAGCGTAAGAAATGGCCTCTGCCCACAAATTCTTGGGAAACCCTGAGTCTGCCAACATCACACGTACACGACCCAAAATCACTCCGTTAAAGCGTTCTGCAATGCCATTTTGTTGAGGCACATCTGGAACAGTTAGTTCACGTTTTACACCTTTGGATTTGAGCCACTCAGTAAACTGTCCAGACAAAAATTCGCCACCTCTGTCGGTGCGAAGCGCGCATAACTGCCTGCCAGACTGTTTTTCTAACTGCAGTATTGGATTTCTAAAGACCGAAAACGCATCGGACTTGTGGGCAAGAAATAGCACAAAAGACATTTGTGTGTAATCGTCAATAACACTCAGAAAATACCGCTTCCCTCTGGATGATTGCGGCTCGATCGGACCACACACGTCTGAATGTACTAACTGTAGTGGCTGACTAGCTCTGCGCTCGCTGGCTTGCGGAAACGGCTTTCGTTTGGCCTTGCCGATTGCGCATCATTCGCATGGTTTCATCTGACCTTTGCTGATTTTTAGGCCTTGCACTGACGTCATCAGATGCTCCACATCACATGCACCGAGATGACCAAACCGATGGTGAGCCATGTCTGGAGAAACTTGGGTGACAGCACCCACACACTGTACAACAGGTAGGGAGTGAATACCAAACTTAGTGCCATGCTTACTGCGGGAGGCACCACCGGCTCGCATCCGCGGAGTGAACTCGATGCACTGGAAACCATCCAGATGTTGCGCTACTGTAGGCGTAGGCGTTGCCACCTCCTCCTCACTCGAAACACTGTCTGCATCTATAGAACAGAACGGACACCACCGAAATCACCGGTTAAAGATACCTGACCCTCTGGGATGCCTGCTTTATCCCAAGAGGCATCACCGTGCTGCGCTTGCTTCACATCTGCCTGTGCCACACCACATCGTTCGATTTCAGGCTGTGAGTGTGCACTGGTGTTTACAGAAGAAACCGAAGTCAACTTGACCGAGGCGCCAGCACCAACACTGCCATCTAGCAGGTAGGTGCCATTTGTCAGCCTTCCGGATGCAGTGTGCCACCCTTGCGAGTCCACAATTAACGCTCGACCACCACCAAATGTCATTTTGTACCCCTTTCTGTCGCAGGCACGCACCGAAAAAAGTGTTCCAACCAATTTTGGTACGTACAGACAATCACTGAGTTTCGCTACAGTAGGCCGACCATTGTTACACAGTGTAACCGTAAGATCTCCAAGCCCCAGGCCCAAGATCGTCTGATGGTTAGGAACTTTGATCTGCGTAGGGGTTGACAGGGGTCTGTAGTTTTGTAGCTGCTCGCGCATGCATGTCATATGATGACTGGCGCCGGAATCTATTACAATCGTCTGAGGCTGCGTAGTTAGCGCGACTGCAGCCACTAGCGTCACTGTCTCTTCGCACTCGCTGTCTGCGTGTGCTGCGTTTCCCTCCTCTGCTGCTCTAGCTGCACTTCGTCTGGGCATAGACGGACACCTGTCCTTCCTGTGACCCACACTGCCACAGTTGTAGCACTTTCCTGAGAACTGTGCATCTGTGCTCGCCCATTTTTTCGCACCTCCGCGCCCTCTGCCTACACCTTGCGCGCCACCTCTACCTCTACCACGCTGACCTCTGCCGCCGCGACTTGCGAACATTGCTTGCGACTGTTCTTTGCCTTTGGTTCGCATTTTCCACTCATCGTCTAATTGCAAGGCAAGTTGCTCGACCATGAATGGATGGTCATCAGGCGCATTTGTGCTCGCGTGTGCTACGATCGACCTGACTGACTCCCAACCTTGGGGCAAACACCACAGCGCTTGGGATATTTGCATCCACACCGGAACCTCTTGGCCAATTGCGCGGAATTGGTCGTACACTTTCTGCCGCTCTGCCAACCATTCAGATGGCTTTCGTTTGCCATCAAACACAAGTTGCTCTAGTTCACCTGTAAGTTGTACAATGTTCAAATAGGACTTGCGGTCGAACTGATTGCAGAGCAACGTCCACAATGCAGCAGGTTCGTCATCATCAGGTACATTGATGATGCGCGCAACTTCAGGAGACAATGCACCAAGTAGAATAAACATGGCAGTGTGCTTACGTTTGCGAAAGTTTCTGACGTTTTCTGGAGGTCGTGGAGCAGCTGGTTGTGCTTGAGGTTGTTGAATTTGTTCTTCGTCTGCCACGTTTGGAGGTGCGTTTGGTTGCGGAGGGGCCTGAGGTGCAGGAGGTGCAGCAGCTTGAGGTGCAGGTTCTTGCTCTTCGCCGATCACTATCTGCCAGCAGTCTTGAGATTTGAGGTAGTTGCGAGCGAGCTTCTTCCATTGCTGCCAGTTGTTGGTTTTAAGCTGAGGCAGTCGCAGCTGCTCGGCCATGACAGTACAGCAGGGGTTTGGGGAACAACAACAGCAAAATCAAGGACCTAGTCTGGGCCCATAACCTGAGCAGCGCGCAGCGTACTCCAGGCGGCCAAAAAGTAACAGCTTTATTATGGAACAAGAGTAGAGACAGACTGAACAAACTGGGCACGTGGAGCTGCTAGTCCTAGTTGGAGTGCCTCAGGGCAGGTCAGAGAGATAAGCTTATCTGCTCTGCCTACAACAACCCTACGACCGAACATCTAGATATTGTATGTGCCTAGTACAAAGCACCTTTTCGTATCGGTCCCAAAACACTATACATACATTGTACATACATTTGTACAATACAGCAGTACACATACTAGTGCTTCAGACCCTCTCGGAAAAGCGTTTTCAACTAGTTGCAAACTGAAAATTTGTTGTTTTAGATGTTCAGATCAGTGTTGTGCCTAGCTCAAATTTCTAAAACTCGGTAAGTATTCAGTAAGTAAATCCAGATTTTTTGAAATTCGGTAAGTACAAGTAAGTACTGGGTTTTTCAAAGAAAACCCGGTAAGTACTCAGTAAACAATTCAGTAAACTCGGTAAAACCTTCAAAATTCAGAAATATACAATTTATCTGAAAATGTTTACCTGATAAAGCTTTTAGCTACTAGATCCTTTTCCAGTGCTGATTGATGAGTTTAAGATAATGTAGCTCGACTTTTCACAATTTTAATCATGTTGTGTGTTATTTCACCTTATTTATTTTGCTAATTGGCATGCATGGAAAGCCTTAAAATATGCACACTATACATAGTGACTAGCGGATGTGGCTTTAGATGAAAATGTTGGCCAAATTGGTAGGGGAAGATTTGTTCTTATTTTCGCCATTTCCTCACAGTTTATCAGACTGATGCAAAAAACGTCAATCAAAATATAGCTAATAGTAGTAGATATTGTTTCTACTTCTATAGTCTTCGCGTCTGATAGTCTGTTTGCAATTCTGCCGCGCAAAGAAACCTTAGGTTATGCAACAAGCAGTGAAAATTGCAAAAAATTGGCAAAAATTGTGTGTTTTCTTCGTTAGCAGATCTATTAGCGAAAGAAAAACCGTATATTTTCTTGCACAGGTGCGGCGAGCTACCTATTGCAGAAGCTTTTACTCAGTAAACAACTCAGTAAATTACCGAGTACCGAGTTTACCGAATTTTTTTCTAATTGAGTAATTCAAAATTGAGACTCGGTATTCAGTAAGTAAAATTAAGAAAAATTTTTACCGGTAAGTAAAAGTACTTACTTTAATTAAAAATAACTAAGTACCGAGTAACTTTTACTCAGTAAATTTACTGGGAACAACACTGGTTCAGATGACGCTTGCAGTTGAAATGATTCAAAAAATAACCTTCTGTCTATCAGATTACTGCATTAAACCAAGACTATCTGAAAACAACACATCGGTAAGCCGGACGGAACATATCGAAAGTCAGACCGTGAACCTATTGGAAAGCCAGAAACTTCCCTATACGTTCAAAACTCGAGTCATTTGCAAAAGGCCAAGTAGAATTCTCCTATCTTCTTCTAACGGGTCGTCCATAAACGACGTCCTTAGAGGGGTAGAGGGGTCGGCTGAAATGCGATGATAGACGACGCACCAGGAGGGGAGGGGATTAGCCAAAAACGACGTCGCTTTTTTCGGAATTTTTGGGAACTTTGATTGCGTTATTTTCAATTTTTGTACATTCTGGCAAAGGTTCTAAATATAGAAAAGGTTCCCAGATTGGTTAGTAGGGATTTATTCAATTGATCACGCAGTAGGGCAACAAGAAAACATGACAGTTCTGTACAGTATATACTGCATTTTTATCGGGGGGGGGGGTAAATGGAAAAGGACCTCGGCTTAGAGGAGGGGGTGCCAACCCGAGAAACGACGCAAGGCGATTCGATTTTGGGGGAGAGGGTCAGAAAAATCGGAATTTTGGGACGATGCCCTTTATGGATGGCCCCTAACCATATGGTATTTACTCAAATCAGACTATACATATGCAAAGAAAGGATTTACCAACAAAGGTTGCCCACTGAAGGTAGCCAGAGAAAATGCTGCCGATAGGACTCATTTGATTATGCCATATAAAGTCAGGTACGTACGCATGCTTAACTTTGCTTTCGCAGCCAAAAACGTTTGGCTAGTAGTCAAGGTCACCGGGCATTGGTCGACAGATCACGTCCGATCGGCAAGTACGCATTTAGCCTAATTAAATTATTTTGTATTTACAAGTTCGGTTTTGACAAACGTTGAATGATATTGAAAGCGGTTTGTAGGGTTGTGGTTCCACCGGTGTTTGGTAGCAGTCTGGACGTGCTGGAAATAGCTAGAACAGAGAAGACACAGCGCCAGAAGACGCTATTTGCGGACCTTAAGAACGACAAATACTTAAGAGAACCGAACATCGGGCTGCTCAGCAGCTTCCGCCAGTCACGACGAACGAGTTGAAAGGAAGCTTTATAGTAAAACTATACGCGGCACATAAAGGAAACAGAATCACTATATCACACAGCCGGTTGGTGGGTCGTCGCCGCAACACAACAACGAGCTCGGAGCAAGCCACACTCGCATCCGGTTCCTCAGCCAATCAGCAGCGAACACGGGCTGGCAAAGTCGACAGCTCAGCCAGTCTTGGCGGTAAATATGAACCACTAGAAGTTAGTAGTTGGTGCCAGAGCTGTGCCAGGGACGTTACAGTGCCCCCTTGTTGGCTTGACGTCCTCGGCAAGCGCAAAGGTGTGGCTTGAACTTGTTAATAGCTGTACGAGTGGAAGGTACACACACTGTACAAAGCGCACCGGTGCTGCACACTGCAGTTGAAGATATCATGGCAATGACGCTGGCTGGGTCTGAGTGCAAGCTGGCCAGACTCACAATCAAAGCAACCAACCAGCTACAGAAATTGACTGAATTGGAGAGTAGAGCGTTATTTTTGTACCTTTGTCCATATACAGAAAGCAAGCTTCCAAGTTAGAGTTGCGTTCAAAGCTGTTAGTAAAGAACAACACTTTGAAGTACTGTATCAAAGCGTGTTCTGAAGTTTCGTACATCGGTTTCCCATTGAACATAGGGATGGGCACGAAAATTAAATCCGTTTTAATTTCGTATTCGTTAAATCAATATTTGCTCATTTTAATTTTCGTATTCGTTAGTCGATACGAAAATCAAAATGCCTAATTCGTATTCGTACCAGTACGAAAATTAATTTTCGTTATGACGATACGAGTTCATTTTGTTCCACAAAAATTAACTTTCGTATTTTTACGGTAGGTTACAGACTGCAAATAGGGACCCAGTTTAGGCATTCAGCATTAAAATAAGCCTTAAATATCAGCTCTGAATGCACAAATTGTGTACAGCACGATTTCTCGCTAACCTTTAGCCTGTTTTGATCATTGTAACGCAATCCTTCTTCATGCTGATATTGCACATACACATGTACATTGCAGATACCTATTGAAGATGTTATATAGTGAAAATCTCTTCACTATCTAGTGTCTTTGAACCAGGAGATTGTGCCTAAGTGGACAGTCGAGCAAGCGTTGTATGTATAAAATACTGACTCGAGAAAGTGTGCATGGTTGGACTAAACAGTGACAGTACTTGCACCAAGATGAACAAGTTCTCTGGATTAACTAAGTTAAAAATGCTTTGGACATTGTATTGTTACAGTGAAGATGCTTTTGTATGTTTATAATCCATTAAATTGCTAATAATTCAGCCGACTTATTGCTAGCTATATGTGAAACGTAAATTAATATTCGTAACGAAAATTAATTTTCGTATTAGCTGTATTTAATTTTCGTATTCGTTTAATTTTCGTTTCAATATTTCTCTAATTTTCGCATTCGTATTCGATACGAAATTTAAAAATCCTCGATTTAATTTTCATACTAGTACAAAATTTAATTTTCGTGCCCAACCCTAATTGAACAACAGTCTAACTCTCTAAAAGACGTGTTTCATAATATGTAAATAATGTGTTAATTTAGTACCTTGAACAATGAACCCAACATGTAGTTTACCGTAGTCACAGGATCTTGCGCTGGCAAATCGATGGTTTGACCTGGCTGGATTTTTCGAATTCGAAAACTTATTTTCAGATCAATATCACTTGTCAATATGTGATATTTTTCACGACTTGGTATATTATCCTTTTGTTACACACCGCCCAAAAAATCGTATCGGAAATCCGCCAAATCGGTATCGGCCGCCGATAAATTTATCGGGAAAAACTATCGGAAAACCGATAGACCTTTGGCGGACATGGCAAAAAATGGACAAACCCTTCCGTCGATATTGGCATCAGTTTAACGCGCCGATTATTACACAAACGATAATATTATCGAAATTGGCCTATTTCCGATCCCAACTATCGGTATCGGATTTGGGGCAGCGGACATGTTTTGGGCGGCCGCCGCCCAAAACATGACGGCTCCTGTAGGAGCACGTGTGTAACAAAGGGTTAAAATTTATCAACCCTGATTCCAGTCTAGAATCACAGTTAATAATGTCGATCTCATAGCTCTGAAAAACAGAGGTTTACGTCAATATTTGTACAGATTTTATACCTTAAAATCATCTGATTCGTGCTTTGTTGCCATTTTTTATTAGACTGATCTGTTAATAAATTTTTACACCTTTATTTCTTCTTAAAATGAAGAGTGATCCAAACTCCTCCTTTAACTCTTTTTATAACTCTACATTTCTCATCACACAGGCTCACACTAAACTCAGATAATACAGAATCCAATATCGGTACATAAATGGGTGGTGCAAAATTATAAACATGTAGTTCACCATTTTTATGATCATCATAATACATATGAGCCAATATAGCTTCTCGGGTTCTATTTACAAACATACTAGCGACCGATTTTGAAGTAAGAAACATTAAACACTGATTTGGTGGAGGATGAGCTATGTCAGCATATGACCGATCTACAGCTAATAAAAATCTCTCTGCATCTCCTATAGTGTCGACAGTTTGTGTATCCAAACCTAGGAGGGTCTTTAGACCCTCGCTCATATTAACTACTGTAATTTTAATAGTGGAATTTTATTTTAATTTAATATTAATATAATAGAACTAGCCGATTTTATTAGCATAGGTTGTTGCTGCGCCCGCTCTGTGTGTATGTGCAGTTATCAGACATGCCTCGGCATACTGTTGCTATTAATAGCGGGCCGCAGCGACCTGACCTCAGCACAGGCTGCAACCAGTCTAGTGTAATGCTAGCCTGTTGACCGGTCGATTTTAGTAAAGACCGTGTGTTGTCAGATTCTCTCTCTCTCCGCGCACACCCTAAATAACCACTAGACCACAGACATATCAAACTGGCGACGCAGTGTCTACTTCGATTCGAACGACGCATCGATTTGTGCGCCATATTCTGAAGATTTTGAACTGACTTTTGCTGCTAAACAACCGCACCATGCCAGTGCGTTGCCGAACGTCCATTTTTGCCCCTGCCTCTACAGCCACTGAACTGTTCTGTGCCTGCAATGTGGACCGGACTTGCCTGCATTTGTGCGCCTGCCATTTGAGTGCAATTTTGCTGTGACTTTGGACTGCCGACTTGGGCTTAAAGCGTGTTCATTTTCCGGCGAAATTTAGCTGCATTTGGATCGCAAACTGTGCGGTAACTGTTTACATTCGTTGTGTAACTAACTGTTTGCTGTTTCCGCAACGACCTGCCCGGCAATTCTGTGTTTTCAATGGCTGCTGTTGCGCGAAAACTACCTGCCATTCAGCCGAAAGAGTACTGGCCGCTTTGTGGGGAGCAGCCCCGACTCTCGTGGCCTCAGTGGGAGAGATCATTGCGTGCGTTTTTCGTGATGTACAACACCGGACTGCCAGACAATGGAAAGATGACAGACATGGAGAAGAATCTGGTGATGTTGCAGTTGTTGGGAGACTATGCCCACACACTCTTCTCTGCGCACCCAGACTACAACAAAGAACAAGAGATGACGTTCGATAACTACCTCCGTGCTGCTCAGTCAATCTTCCACAAGCCTGTCAATGCAGTTCGGGCCCACTTCGATTTTGGCACACGATGTCAACACTCCAGTGAGTCGGTTGATGAGTATGTACTCGCGCTCAGGGCATTGATGGCAGACTGTATGAAGACATTTCCTGTGCAAGAGGGAGCTCAAGGTCAGGTTTTGGTAACTGATCTCGCAGACTTCCTGTTTGCTGTCCAACTGTGCAAGGGAATCGCCAGCAAAGAAGCTCAACAGAAGCTGCTCACAGAAGATACAGTTGACCTGAAGAAGTTCACCGACGTTGCACTCGCCGATGAGCGATCAAAACAGGATGTCTCGCACCTACAAGTACAAGCAAGGTTGCGAAAACTCAGCAGCAAGTACGACAACAGCGTGAGGGAGGTTATGGAAAGCCTCTGTACACATCTCGTTCAAAGAAGGGAGAATCAGCATCACATGCAGCTTGCAAAGCGTGCGGTCACCTGGGTCACAATGGTGGTTCAGAGTGTCCTGCCAGAGGGAAGAAGTGCACCTACTGCCATAAGCTGAATCATTTCAAGCAGTGCTGTTACAAGAAACTCCGAGATGAGGGTCAGAACGGTGTCAAGCAGACCAAAGCTGTTCATTCACGAGCCAAAAGAAGGAGACATGTGTGTGTCATTGATAGCACTTTGGCCAAGTCTTTCACTGGTACCATACATATAGCCTCTGACTTTGGACAGTCAGCGATGGTTACAGCGGAAGCTGACAGCTGTTCAGACATCACGGGTATCACTTGGTCACAATATCTGCATGATTTTGCGAACACTCCACTGCACTCAGCCAAGCAGAAGCTGACCAATTTTGATGGTTCAGAAATCAATGGTGTGAAGGGCGCTTTTCCTGCAACAGTCTCCTACCAACAGCGCGAGGCACGTTTGGAAGTGCTGGTGCTGCCAGATGAGTATGGAGCACTGATCGGCAGAGATGCAATAGCTGCACTAGAACTCGTCCTGGATGGAAGCACTTGCACCATGCGATCAGTGGTTAAGTGTGCAACTACTGCTGATGAACACACCAATGGTGACAACAGATGCTATCCAGACTTCGATGCTGCGCTACAAAGCATCAAAATGCAATTGTTGGAAAATTGCATCACAGATGACACAGTGGGTGCTCAGTCTCAAAGGAGAGCTGAGGACATCTGTGACCTTGCTTCTCTGCAATCCATGGGGAGTTGCAGTATTCATGCACTGGCTACAAGGTCAGACCAGCTGTCTCAATGGAAGAAGGCTGGACTCTTGTCACTTCTACAGGAGATGCAGAATCTCATGAAATCAGACATTGGAGAAATTCCAGAGTTCAAGCACAAGATTCAGTTGGTCCCAAATGCGAAGCTGCCACCTCCACAGAAACTGCGCTCAATTCCACTGTACAGATGGGACAAAGCAATGGCAGAAATTGACCTGATGGAGCAGCAGGGCATTTGGCAGAAAGTCTACAATGCACCGTGTGTCCATGGTATGGTAACAGTGGACAAATCCGATGGCGGTGTCAGAATTACGACAGATCTGACAGGGCTGAACAAGCTGGATGAACCGTTCCAGTATCCACTACCAAACATCAGAGACTTGTATGATCGCTTGTGCCAGGCGAAAGTCTATTCAAAGCTTGATCTGCACAAAGCCTATTACAACACCAGTCTTGATGAAGAGAGCAGTCTGCTAACGACAACAATCACTCCAAAAGGATTGTATGCATACAAGCGGCTGCCAATGGGATTGAAAGATTCAGCAGCTGTTTTTCAACACCTCGTGAATCAGACTCTCAGCGGCTTATCTGGATGTGAGCCATACATTGATGACATCCTAGTTTTTGGAAAGACTAGGGCAGAGCATGATGCAAATCTGTCAGCGGTGTTGCAATGACTTGACAAGAAGAATCTGCGACTCAACCTGGACAAGTGTGTCATTGCTACTGACTCAGTGCCTTTCTTGGGTCACATTATTGCCCTGGGTTCACTGAAGCCTGACCCAAAGAATCTGAAGCCGATTCAAGAGATGCCTGCTCCGAGCAATGTGAAGCAAGTGCAGAGTTTTCTGGGCATGTTGAATTACTATGCCGATTTCCTGCCTACACAGCTGACTACTGTCTCTGAGCCATTGAGAGCATTGACTCGTGCGGGGTGTCAAGTTCAAGTGGACAGACACGCACCAGAAGTCATTTGAAAAGCTGAAGGCAATGGCCTGTCAGGACCTCAAGCTCAGCATTTTCGATCCACAATTTCTGACGATTCTGCAAACGGATGCCTCCAATTATGGCATTGGTGGTGTGCTGTCTCAAGTTCAAAATGGAAAAGAAGTGCCGATTGCCTTTGGACACCACACGTTGGATACCAGAGAACGCAATTGGGCCTCCAATGAATGGGAAGCATATGCCGCAATGTTCTTTTGTGAATATTGGGAGAAGTTCTTGTTGGGATGCCCATTCACACTGCGCACCGACCACCAAGCTCTGACATCGCTATTGCACCAGTGCAGCAACAAGCGAAAATCAGCCAAGTTTGCAAGGTGGCATGACCGACTCAGCCACTTCAACTATACCGTGGAGTATAGAAGCGGCAGTGATAGCTCAGCTAATGTTCTGGATGCACTGTCACGCCTAATCAACAAGGCAAGCCCGAGAATAAAAGCAGTCAATGAGCAAGTCAATTCAATGGGTCTGTCAGTTGCAAAATTTCGTGCCAGCACCCGAGAGGATCCAGTTCTCAGAGAAGTCATGCGCTTCATTGCAGAAGGCTGGCCGCAGAATCGCAACAAAGTGCCAAATTCAGTGGTAGAGTTCTATAAGCTGCGCAACGAACTCTCAATGGAAGAAGGTTGCATAGTCCATGGAGACAAGTGCAGAATACTCGTTCCAAGTTCTGTGCGCAAAACTCTCGTGACAAGAGCACACAGTGGTCAACCTGGCATCGTTCGCTTCAAACGGAAGCTATGAGAAACCTACTGGTGGCCAGGGATGGACAAAGAAGCAGAAGCGTTTGTGCGACATTGTGCACCATGTCAAGACTCTGGAAAGTCTGACCCAAAAGTGCACATGCCTGCCATGCACCTCCATGTCCCGGACAAACCATGGGAGGAAGTTTCGATTGACATCACTGGTCCATTTGTTGATGCACCGAAGCACCAGCAGTACATTGTTGTCATAATCGATCACTACTCACGTTTTCCTGAGCTGCTCTGCACAACTGACATCACAGCTGGTAGAATCACCAGGTGGTTGGCAGAAGTCTTCAGCAGATATGGGAATCCAGCCAAGTTAATATCTGACAATGGACCACAGTTTGTGTCTACACTCTTCAAGCGGTTTTTGGAATGCCGCGATATTCTGCATCAGTTGACACCGGTCTACTGTCCACAGCAGAATGCTTTTGTGGAAGTGTTCAATCGCTACCTCAAGCATGGAGTGCAAACGTTCGCCAAAGGACAACTGCCATGGTACGATGGTTTGCTGGAACTACTCGCGCATTTCCGAGCAACGGCACATGCAAGCAATGCTCCTTCGCCTGCAGAGCTCTTCTTTGGGCGCAAATTTCGTTTGGATTTCGAAGTTGTGCGTTCAAGAAGGAGGAGGGAAGAGAGAACGCAAGCCGCTCAGGATGAAAACAAAGGCAGTGGGACCCAGTCAGAAAAAGCTATCGCAATCCACAGAACAGGGCCCTACAGGATCGGTGACAGAGTACGTGTCAAACGGCCTCACACACTCAAAGGGCGCAGTCCGTGGTCAGAGCCGCTCACTGTTGTCAAAGTGATGGGGGATTGGATGTACAAACTGTCTAATGGCCAACTCTAGAATGCGCGCCGCATGAGACGCATCTATGATGAGGAACCAAAGGATATTGCATCTGAGTGCACTGCAGAACCTCAGAGAGTTCAACAAGCATCTCCAGTTTTGCCCCGCCGATCACAAAGGGCCACCAAGGGACGTCAGCCACGCCGCTACTCTCCCAGCGACTACCCTTGATACTTTGATCGCATTTAAAGGAGAGGGGTGGTTGATGTATCGCCGCATACAGCATAGGTTGTTGCTGCGCCCGCTCTGTGTGTACGTGCAGTTATCAGACATGCCTCGGCACACTGTTGCTATTAATAGCGGGCCGCAGCGACCTGGCCTCAGCACAGGCTGGAGCCAGTCTAGTGTAATGCTAACCTGTTGACCGGTCGATTTTAGTAAAGACCGTGTGTTGTCAGATTCTCTCTCTCCGCGCACACCCTAAATAACCACTCGACCACCGACATACCATTAGCAGCATTTTTGAACTGAAAACTGGCCTTGAAAAAATATGTATAATATGTATTTAAGTACATATTTTTTGAAAAAACACATATATGTCGTCGCCAGTATGGTAAAACGAGCCAAGTAACAGAAAGCTGAAATCGTTTGTTACATATTTGTTACATTTTCGTGAATTAGCTTCAATATCAGTTTAAATATTTTCTGCCTAAAATACAAGTGCATACTTGCTGTGCAAAACATTGTGCATGTGTCAGTTAAGTCAGCTAACAGAAAAAGCACAAAGCACTTGGCTCATTTTACCAGGATCATCTGGTGATGTCCGTGCACATGCGTCTGGTTGCATGGCTGTATCTCCTGACACAGAGCCAATTTCGACTTCGTTCCTTCGCCAAAACGTTTTTAGGTGCTTTAGCTATAGTTTTTTGCACTTAACTCCATTTTTTCCATTTTGTCACTTGGCTCGTTTTACCATAGTGGCGACGATATGTATATGTATTCGACTTCGGAAAACATATACATATATGTATATGTATACGTTATGTATTCCTGAAATTCAATATTTTGCCAACTGTACTTTCATGCCAAACTGTGTTTCCCCTTCTGTTTTTTCCAGATGAGATCTGTATCTGTAAAATAGGTATGCCTAATAAATGCTAAAGATTGCATAGACATTCCAACCAAACTCGAAAATGCTTGGAAAGCGTCCAGTTATCAATTTCTAGCCGCGGTGATAAAATATGCAAAAAATATGTACATATCTCATTTTTGCAAGCATATGATATATGCAATATCACTTGCATCGTAAAAACCCGATATCATCCAACCATAGTTTGAACTACAATTATTAGATGTTGTTTTGAATCAACTGTTATAGAACAAAGAAATGTATGTATGTGGTTTATTGCATTCTAAAAAATTTTTAAGTTGATCATTTATGTTGCGATGTGGAGTGTCGGAGACATAGATTATTAGTTTTATTTTTAAAGAAATTTTGCCAACGCGAGCAAAGAGCACCGCGAGACCAAGAGAGAGACCCGAGCTAGAAGCCCACTGGTTATATAGTCAGTCTAAAGAGCAAGCTATGCATGATTTGTTTGGGTTGTAAAAGCGCAAAGCTAGAAATAGATTGAGATAAGAAAGGTCTACCACGAAAAGAGGGGAAAGAGCAAAAACCACGCGTTTTGAATAAGCAGACAGACCTTTACAGTCAGCGAAAACAGATTTGAAAGCGATTAGAAAGCGACAGACTGGCGGCGCATGGTGGCCTATTACAATAGCATGCCCTTTTACAATATAAGCTTGAATACGCATAGTTTTATAATTCTCGCACTACAGTCGCGACACTCCCCCCAAGCAAGTGTAAGCAAGCAATATTATCGTGTTATCCTATATATTTTTCCGCCACTTCTTGATGAACATTTGTTGGAACAATTTGTCTTTCACCAACAGAATCAAGAATTTGACCAGTGGCGGTAGTAGTGGCACAGTTATGAGTAGTAGAAAAATGACAATAGCCAAGAATAGGATTGCTGCAACCCAGTTTCCAGCAAGCCAACTAGTGAGCAGGCCCAAATCAACAGTCCCAGAAGCATCTTTGCCAGCGATTATATTGCTGATCTTTCCAAGTCGTTCCTTGTTGATGAAAACCAGAGTAGCTTCAATTTCAAAGTTAGTTTGACCAGCTGGGCAATTTACTTGACATTGCTCATTCACATAGGATTTTGAATAGCTGAGTGTGGCTGTGGCTGTGATGCCTGAAGGTGTACATATAGTTGAAAAGGTGGCTATTCCACAGGTTACATGTGCGAGGGCCTCTCCAAAATCAGTAGTGCACTCAAAATTTAGCTTGGCGCCCGTTAGGCAAGCGTAGCAGCCTCCAAATCCTTTCGGCTTGATTGTACACAGATTTTTGTTGACTTTCGAGGCCAGACGAAATCCTTCCAAACTGACTTGCAGTTCTAAAGATGCAATACTACTGTACTCTGCTTCAAGTTCTCTTCCGCTGCCAGTAATTGCGATTCCTTGAGTGTTGAGTGGGATAAGATGTTCAAGCTTGGTGAACAATGATTCTAGTTCCCGCTCTGCGCAAGAACAAGCCACCTTTTTGTCCTGACCCTGGCACTGACAAGGATCATGAGCTAGGTAACAGTCAAAGGTGTGGGCCTTATTCTTGTTAGCACATTGCAACTCCCCAATAGTTCCGGAGACTGGTTGCCCTGCTGCCGATGCTCTGACCATTACTGTTTTTTATCCGTCAGTCAGGAATTGACTTCCCAGAATAGGAACAGCAGGTGCAGTAACGGAAACCATTGTTATTTTTAGGTTATTCCATGAATTCGCTACTCCAGGTCTAAGCATGAACTTGTGCTGAGTTGTAGTACCTTGTAAAGAGAGTCGCGCTTCAGCTTGGATCTTGTACTGCCAGACAGGGCAAGAAAAAACTTCATAGACTGCATCTGAGACAGGTGTGGCATAGGTTCTGTAGAACAAGCAGGCTGAAGTGCAGAAGAAACATCCGCATGCTGCGCACCCACAGCTTTCCAAACAGTATGTGAATCCAGGTTTAGAATTTGCATCTGAACCAAGTTCTTCAACCTTCGAGTTGCTTGTGATGTCAGCACATTTGTTGCCTGTACAGGAACCGGCGTTTGGACATCTTTTTGAGGCCTGTACTTTGAATTTGAAGGAACGGGTATAGTAGTCGTTTTTGTATTGACATTCCAGGGTAACCTTTTCGACCTCAATTGACAGAGTTCCTAGTGGCTCACCATTCGGATCTTTTACCAGTAGACATGAGTCTTGACCTTGTGGTACCAAAGCTAGTCGAGTTGTTTCTGTTAGGATGCATTCAATGGATCCTTCTGGTTTGAGAGTGCAAACTGAACGTTGGGCAGTGAGTGTGGTTACTTCAGCGCAACCAGATACTGCATGTGAGTAAGAAAGGATGCAAAGGACTGCGACTGTTGCAGTTGCGATGGTTGTGTATCTCTGGGGAGGGAACAATGCTTCATTGTTGACACTTGTAGAAGTCATTGGTTGGGGTAACCTTTCATCTTGGTTCTGATGACTATGAAGGGTAGTAATCAGTGGTATATAGATTTTCTCAAAGGCTTTGGATCGAAGACGTCGACCAATAATGGTGAATAGTTTGCCGAAGACAAAGCAAACCGATGCACAGTGCAGGCATGCACTGCAGAGGTGTTTAGCAATCTTGAACATTACATATATAACTGAAGATCCAAGGTATAGAAGGATAAGAACGAGAAAAAGTGTCCACTTTGGAGCACATTGTGGGTTATTGAGTTGCGCTTGGCAGAAGAAACAATTGATCATTTCACAGTAGGGCATGGCTGGACACTGGATTTGTAGGATTTTAACCTTGTAACCATTAGCCCACACTGTAGCAGTGAAGGTAGCGCGATATAGACTAACTTCTGGAGGGAACGCCAATTCAAGAGTGCGTTTTGGTTTTGTGACTTTATAGCAAAAAGGTAGGGAACAGACTTCTAGAACTCCTATGTGTTCCACCATTTTGACTTGCACACCTCCTTTGGTGCATGCAAGTGAACAATCACGACAGTTGATAGGCTGTTGTGAAGCGAGTTTAGGACCATAGTAGGTTACCAATACAGTTCCCCAGGCTTTGATAGGAATTTCTCCATCATCGGTCACAAGGTAGGCAGCTTCGTTTTGCTTGTAGAAGCAGAATTTTGAGCCTGATTTTGAACAGGTGTGATTACTACAGAATGTTGGAGAGCCTGTTAGGGTTCCATTTCCAATGCATGAGTAGTCTTCTAATTTTGGTTCTAATCGTCGAATTTCCAGTTGCTGGACGAAGTGCTTTGTGTCATCATATAGTTGAACTTGTGACAAGTAACCATGTACAGCAGTGGAGCTACACTGGGCAGTCTTTGCAAAGGAGCAAATATTTGGCTTTGCATTTGCAAGAATAGTTTGCTTGTGTCCAATTGTTGCAAGTTTAGGTCCCATATAGTACGAACACTCATCAGCCCATTCTGGACAGTGGCATTTTGATCCGCAAACTCCTGGGGGGTTTAAATGACCATGTGGACATTGCACAGTCAGAAAGCAGAGTCGTTTGTCATTGGTCTGCAGGATAGTGAGTCCTTTTGAAACACAGGCATTGGAATCTATTTTCTTCAGGGGAACGTTTGGTGGACATTGGGCACTATTTGCCATTCCCAACATCGAGAACATTAGACAGATTATAGCCCACGAAAACAGGACAGCAGGTGCAGAGAAACTGCGAGCTCTGCCTCCAGAATTTGAGCTTGGAGGATCTGGAGTAGCATTGACCCATTCTTGTACTGCTGGGTTTCGATGAGCAGAGCTACTTGCACCAAAAGTACCTTGATTGTATCGATTTAGGCCTTGGGTATCTGACTGGTCATCCATATCTTCTTGATCGTTGTCACAGAACCCATGATTACATTTAGCTGGCCGTTCATCTTGAGTTTGGATCCACATCAGTAGGTTATCTTTCATTGCTGTGAACCATGGTTCTAGAGCCGCATAGTCATAGACATCAAACAGTAAGTCATCGAACTGGTAGT
>JASANB010003020.1:0-14417 GCA_030248155.1 Sabatieria punctata | reverse complement strand
AAAAAAATGATCACATTTCGTTTTACTGCCATTTCCGTAAATTTTGACCAGATAGGCTGAAATTTGAACCATAGGTGCCAAAAGTCGGGCAATTTTATGTGTTAAAGTTTGGTGCACTAGGCTTGACTCAATCCCGAGAAATTTAAAAAAAAGTGAAATTTGGTAATTTCAATTGTGAAAACATGAAAAAAGTCGGTCACCGAAAAATGGAAACATTTCCTTTTCCTGTATCTTTTCTAATTTTTGACGGAATTGGATGAAATTTGGAGTGTAAACGCAGAAGTTCAGGGTAATTCGTGTGTAAAAAGCTGACGCATGAACTCCAACGCTATCGTTAGAGCTTAGGCGATAATGTAATGTAACGTTTTTTCGGTGACCGGCTTTTGGTATTGAAATTGCCAAATTTCACTTTTTTTGAAATTTCTCGAGAATTGGTCAAGCCTAGTGCACCAAATTCTAACACATAAAATTGCCCGAGTTTGGGCACATGTGGTCCAAATTTCAGCCTATTTGGTCAAAATTTGCGGAAATCGCAGTGAAAAGAAATGTGATCATTTTTTCGGTGACCGGCTTTCACTATTGATTTAACAAATTTCACTTTTTTTTAAAATTCTCGGGAATGAGTCAAGCCTAGTGCACCAAACTTTAACACATAAAATTGCCCGAATTTGGGCACCTATAGTCCAAATTTCAGCCTATTTGGTCAAAATTTGCGGAAATGGCAGTAAAAAGAAATGTGATCATTTTTTGAGACACCCTGTAGAATGCATTTGCTTGCAATGAAAACTATGACCAACCATACAGTATGTAGGTCGATCTTTGCTATTGTATCTTTTAGCAACAGAAAATCACTTGTTCTACTAGATGTAACGTTTGGCCAGGGACATACTGTAATCAACTCTGTGGTATCGCTTTTCCATGAAATTGTTTTGCGCAATCGACCTTCAGTGGCAAGCGTTGTTGTCTGGTTGGTCACGACCCTTATTCAACAGCCATCAATCTAAGCTCTGCAAACTCCAAAATCTAGTTCTTTTATTCGATCATAAAATGTACACTGCCTGCATAAACGAAAAACGGTTGAAGCGAGCTGGCTACCGGGGCATGAGCCTTAGGCTTCCATCTGGGTGGTCGGGACCCTTATTCCATGGCGGGGGGCATTTTGACCTAGAATCGATCCGTAGAACAGAAAACAACTGGCGTTAGTAAGCCATAAGCGCAAGACAAGATGCACACGACTCAGACGCATTCAGCAGTGCCGTGGCGATTGCCTTTGCGCGGGGTGGGTTTGTTGGCTAGTTGGGGTTTGGAGCTAAAGTTGATATCCTATTCTTTACATCTTGGATACTGACACCAACAAACCCACGTTATTAATATATTCCCTATTGTGATGGGGAATACTTTGCAGAGATATCCCTCCCTTCACACGAGACACCATACCCCATGAGTGAGACAGTTTAGGGAAACCCCTAGCTAACTTCAAAATACAAGAACGTAACAGCACCAGTACTAAGAAACTTTTTTCTTGTTTCTCTTGACCCCAATTGTATGCATTTCCATGATGGGATAACTTAACAGCACATCTTGTCTAATTTTTATCATGATGCATGATGGTAGGGTACTTCTCACTGAATTACATACTGTCGTTTAAAAATTTTTTTTAAATTTTATCACAATGGTACTTCTCACTAAATCACATACTGTCGTTTGAAAAGTTAGTTTAAATTTTACCACTATGCTACCTCTCACTGGATTACATACTGTCATTTGAAAATTTTAAAAAATTTTTATCACGATGCTATGTACTTCTCACTAAATCACATACTGTCGTTTGAATTTTCTTTCAATTTTACCACAATGCTACTTCTCGCTGGATTACATACTGTTGTTTGAAAAGTTTTCTTTAAATTTTATCACAATTGTACTTCTGGCTGGATTACATACTGTCGCATAAAAATTTTCTGTCAATTTTACCGCAATGCTACTTCCCCCTGGATTACATACTGTTGTTCGAAAAGTTTTGTTTAAATTTTATCACGATGCTACTTCTCACTGAATCACATACACACTGTCATTTGAAAATTTTGTTTAAATTTTACCACTACACTACTTCTCACTGGATTACATGCCATACATGTAACAGCTCATCCGCCGAAGGGGGAGGGGGTTGGGCACGAAAAAAAGGCTCAAAAATCGAAAAAATCGCAATTTCTTGGCTGAAAATCGTAAAAAATCGCTAATTTGGGCTCAAATACAGCTAAAAAGTGCTGTTCTGCAGGCGATTTTGGCAATTTTTGTGTCTGAAATTGTAAAAAATTGCAAAAATTTTGCTCAAAAAATTACTTGCCAGAAAAATCGGAGGGTGGGTCGGCAAAATCACATCGGGGGAGGGGTCCCCCATCCGGGGGGGGGGGGGGGTCTGGCCTAAGTCGGGTGGGGCAGACCCCAAGACCCCCTGTTACATGTAAGTTACATACTGTCATTTGAAAAGTTTTGTTTAAATTTTATCACAGTGGTACTTCTAACTGAATCACATACTGCCGTTTGAAAATTTTCAATAAAGTTACAGCCATACATGGGCCAGGGGGTAAGGGGGTTTACCCCCTCGCCTGCCCATACCCCCTTCCCCCGACCCCTCCCACAGGGAGACAATTTTCGCTTATTTAAGAGCCGGTTTTTCTAAGTATCGACTCTTCCCGGGCAGCGGCCCAACCAGCCTATTGAAAATTTTTTATTGCGGTGCCAAAATCTTGTGTACACAACTAGAATGTACCTGTCCACTGAAATGAAATTTTTGGCCCAGCTACACAAGTATTGGGTATTGGGTATTGGGTATTGGGGTATTGGGGGTCTCAGGTATTGGTATTGGGTATTGGGTATTGGGGTATTGGGTTTTTTAGGTATTGTTCGCACTCTATAAAACACAACACAATGCAGCACAATCACTCAAAAGCGACACAACAAGAATACACGCAAACACTCACACAAAACAATAAAATACTCTTCATTGGTTAGCTACTAATCAGTGCACCACGCTAATTTGATAGCAACTAATTTTAGGTCTGTATCCAACATTTCAATCAGTGTCATGCCAAGCCGCAGATTCTACATGATACAAATTCCATCCAGTGAGCACAGCCTAAAAGGAATGCGTTTTATCCATACTTGGTGCGTTTTGGATAGCTAGACCAGTGTTGTCACTGTCAAAAACAAAACTTCAAGCTTGAAAACAGTCTCTGTGATCAGCTACTAATCAGGGCACAACGCAAATTTGACTCGCGACTTCATTATCTTATAAATGTAAGCCAGAAGCCATGTCACTCGCGTCAGAAAGCATTAAGCAAGTTTAAGCAAGTCCAAAATTGTGCAATGTATGCAAGAGATACTGTGTAATATGTATGGCAGAAATCTTGGAGATCGGTCCATAATTGACCATGTTCTGCTCTTTGCAGTGTATGCCTGCTGAAGGCAAATTTATATAAAATGTCTGGGATTTTCAACTTTCAAGGCCCAAAAACTCAATTTGACCCTAGTGATGTAAAAAATTAATTTAATTGTAATTGAAATTCGCATAATTGACCCGTTTTTAATTTCAATTCAATTAATTTAATTTAATTGAAATTCAAAAGTTGGGCCATAATTTAATTGTAATTTAATTGAAATTCGCCTGGAATTTCAATTATATTTTCAATTATTTCCTGTGGCGAATGTAAGGAAATGTGTAAGTATTAGAGGCGCTAAGGACTTCAAATAAAAACCTATTTAGGGTTTGTCACCTCTTTATACTGACCTCACTATGTTTTGTAATATTTTATGATCTGCTTTTTAATTTGTAGTTCATAAAAGCCAAAACAGTAATTTTTGTATGTATGGTGGGTTGACTGACTGACACCCCCGTTTTGGCAAAGGTACCTAGGAAGTGATGTTGCTCAAAAATGTTGGAAACCTTTAGATTATGCACTGATATATAGTAATAATGAACTAACTGTAAATTTCCCCCAGAATGACATTTTATGCGTTTTTAAAAGGCAACAATTTAAAACTTTCTCGCCTGGTTGAACAGCAGGCTAACCAGGGCCCGTATTCATAAAACAATTTAGGACGTAGGATTTCCTAAATCTGGCCGTTTAGGACGCCGCGCTGGCCGTAGGACAATTCATAAAACTTTGCTTAGGATGGCCGCGCTTAGGAAATCCTACGGCGTAGGACGAAAACCTTAGGTAGGTCGCGAGCTACCTACGGCCGCTTAGGACGTAGGTTTTAGCGTGCGTTGCATGCGATTAACACTCTTGGTTGCCTGTTTACCAATATCTCGGCTAGAAAACATAATTGTAAACTTGAAATTAGTAGTAAACATTTAAATAGTCATGTTTTTATTGAAAATGAAGTGTTCTTAGCTTTTTACTTTCATACCCGTTTGCTCTGTATTATTGAAAAAAACGGTTAAATTACGGTTACAGAACAGAAATGACTACTTCTAGACTCAAACTTGGGCTTCCGGTCGGTGCCAGCAACAAAATATGAGTCAGGTTTGAATTTCCCTCCTAAACATGTGGTGTGGCGGTGGCTCATGCCGCAAATAAAAGCCACTTAGGATTTCCTACGAGTATGATATCCTAAACTGCTTTATGAATAGTCCTATCATACGGCGTAGGATGTCATACTCATAGGATATCCTACGGCCAAATAGGACGTCCTAAGCGCCTTAGGTTGTCCTAAGCTTAGGATATTTTTATGAATACGGGCCCAGGTGTCTCTAAGCTTTTACATGGACATTTTTCCAAGTCCTGAGTCACTGTCACTGTCTTTTAACAGCAAAATTACAATAATTTTCAAAAAATTGAAAAAATAATTGAAAAAAATTACATAATTGAAATTTTCCGAGGTTCCATAATTTAATTGAAATTATAATTGTAATTGAAAATAATGGAAAACCATTTCAATTAATTTAATTTAATTTAATTGAAATTAAAAACTGAGCCCATAATTTAATTGTAATTGAATTGAAATTCAAATTCCATAATTTTACATCACTATTTGACCCCCCTTTTTTTCTCGATTTTTTTTGTCCGTTCGAAAGCGAATAGATAGCGCTACATTTCCATGAAATAAAAAGTTCGGACTCGGTGTTATAGGGGGGTCAAATCGGGCCCGGAAGGGATTCGAAAAATAATTTTTGTCAGAAATTTGGTCGAGTAGGGTATCGTTTGAAAGAGAACGCTCTTCTGATTCTAGGCATGCAATCCCCAAGTTTCTACATCGATTCGTTCCCTAGTTATAAGCCGAAATCTGAGGTTGGGTCGAAAAAGTGACCCTCTCAAAAATGGCCGGGAAGGTGATAAAATGTCTTTTTAGGTCAAATTAAACCAAAATACAAAATTTTAGCCAAATCGGAGACAAAAAGTTGAGATTTGTCCGGTAGTTAAGGAGCAAAAGTCGATTCCTAGAAACCCGGCTCTTAAGAGCCGGTTTATATAAGAATCGACTCTTCCCGGACAAATCTCAACTTTTTGTCTCCGATTTGGCTGAAATTTCATATTTTGGTTTAATTTGATATAAAAAGACATTTTATCACCTTCCCGGCCATTTTTGAGAGGGTCACTTTTTCGACCCTCTCACAGATTTCGAGTCATAACTCGGGACCAAATGATCGTAGGAACCTGCGAATTGCATAGTTAGAATCAGAAAATCATTCTCTTTCAAATGATACCTTAGTTGACTGCATTGCAGAGAAAAAAATTTTTTCGAACTCCTTCCGGGACCGATTTGACCCCCGCTCAGTCATTTTTCCAACTGTTTTATTTCATGGAAATGTAGCGCTATGTTTTTGCGTTCGATTAAAGACAAAAAATCGAAAATTAAAAGGGACGTCAAATCCAGTTTTTGGGCCTTGAAAGTTGAAAATCAAACAAATTTTCCTTATAATGGGTTGCACACTGTAAACAACACAACTTGGTCAGTTTTGAATCGAATTCGAAGATCTTTGGCACACGTATTGTACTGTTCATCTTGCACATAGCGCACAAACCTGGTCCTGGTTGCCGCTGTTTAACACGAGTTTTATGCTTATTGTGTTTATTATTTTCAGTTTCACAAACAATTTCTCGGTTTCATTTCATGTTTCCCATGATGGGCGTTCGAATCGTCTTTTTGAAAGGAATTGGAGCTGAAAATGGGGCCGGCCCAACCCAAGCAATGCCTAAGCGAAGGATAGTTGGAAACGTTTGCATTGAATGAACATTCTGCTTACTTGGTACTTACAAGAAGTAAGCATCAATTAGCATCGTGCACTATAACGAATATTTACAGAGACTGCTTAGACTCTGTTACTCTCTTGTTATTTGTTTTCTCCTTAAGCAATGCCATGCAAGATTTGCATAGGTGTGCATGTCAACAGACTGAAATAAACATTATTGATGCTGGCTGCTGTGGGGTGGCGGCTGTAAAGCTCGTCATCTTGACTCAACTATTGACGTACGTACATATGCAAACTATAGTCTGTTAAAAAAAGCGACCTGGCGGTTTTTTGCGAATATCTTTTTTGGGAGGCCTCAGGGCTACTTGAGCCTCATAACTAAAGTTGTAGACAAGGTCGAGCTCCAGCCTGGGGTAATTCCTAATCTGCGCTACGTTTGCTCTGAATACTAATTTGCGCAACGTCAAAAATAAGCTTTTTTTCCTAATTGCGATGAAAATTAGATGACTGCAGAATTCGATTCTTGAGTCCTTGGCAACTCCAATGATGCTTTCATGATGTGTCTAAGCCAAACCGATAGGCACAAAATAGGGGGGAAACTTAGGCAGACGGACCGATTGTAATGTCAGAAGTAGCAGTGTTGTTATGGTAGACGTTCGCAAATGCCTAAAAAGTGAAAGCAGATGCTTATAATGGTATTGGACCATACATGGGCCGGGGGTTAAGGGGGTTTACCCCCTGCCGGCCCATACCCCCCTCGGCCGGCCGTACCCCCATCGCCCACCCCCCTCCCAGAGGGATAAAAAATTTCACTTATTTAAGGCAAAATAGGCGTTTTTTGGACCTTTTTTGGGACCCCCCACCCCCGAGGTCTCCAGACCCCCCTCCGGATTTTTCTGGCCCATGTATATATTGGTCTGCTCAACCTTATATGACCACCTTGAAACTTGAAACTTGAAACTTTATACGAACCGCATGATATAGCCAAGTGGCTAGTCACATGTAAAACATGACACGCAGCTGTAGATATAATCTAGTCAAATTACAGTTTACCGTCATAAAACCTATCAATGCACATCTTAAACTTCACCAAACTAGGGGGATTCCTCAAACAATCAAACTGCAATGCCTCACAGATCTCGTTCAACAGCGTTGGTGCCCTAAAACTGAACGACCTCTTAGCAGAATCTGTGGTAAAATTGGGCACAGTGAACTTTGGCACTTGACTTAGCCGAGCCGACCGCCTTCTATGACTGATTTCGGTGGCGCCCATAGTGTCTTGATTTAGGAACATCTTGTAGGCTTGAATTTGCGTGCGTTTCTTTAGCTCCAGGACAGGGTCAAGCAGCCCCACTTGCCTCCTCGATTCACTGGCACGATCATATTTGCGCAGACCAAAAACGGATTTGGCCGCAAAATTGACAACAGGACTTAGCGTTTGCTTGATGTATGAAACTGGAGCAGCTTGGATTACAGATGACGAGTAGTAGATTTTCGGCAGAACGGTCGCCTTGATCGTACGTATGAGAATGGGCTGAGGAATACAGTCTTTGACACGGCTGATAGCAAACAAATCTCGCTTGGCTCGTGACGAGACTTCTTTTAGGTGAGAGAAGAAATTTAGACTTTCGTCAAATATCACTCCCAGATTTCTGGCTTCTTCAACGTTGGCAAGTTCTTGTTCAGATAATGTCAGGGCTGGTAGGGAATCGAGCAGGGAACGATTCTGTTTGGTGCCAATCGTAATCACCTGCGTTTTGGCTGTGTTCACTTTGAGACAGTTCGATTGACACCACTCAGCCACAGCGTTTAGATCTGTCTGCAGTTCGTTCCAGGCCTCTCTGGAGTCTCTGGGGCGGTAAGACAAACGCAGCTGAATGTCGTCTGCGAACATTGTGCACGTGGCTTTCTGTGCAACAGCAGGCAGGTCATTGACAAAAACTAGAAACAGCAGTGGCCCCAGAATGGAGCCTTGTGGCACTCCAGTTGTGACCAGCTGAGGTGGAGAAAACTGATCTGCGATTCGAACGCACTGGCGTCGTTGAGACAGGTAGGTTTGGAACCAGTTGATCTCTTTGCCAGATACACCGTATTTCTGCAGCTTGGCGCATAAGATGTTGTGCTGCACACAGTCGAATGCCTTTGACATATCAAGTAAGGCAACTGTGGTGACCTCTTTGTTGTGAGTTGCAAGCTAGATGGAATTGGTCACCTCCAGGATAGCATGCTCAGTGGATCGCCCTGAACGAAATCCAAACTGAGACGCAGACAAAAATCTGTCAAAATAGGCATAGAGCTGCCTGTAAACGAAGCGCTCCAGTGCTTTTCCGAAAAGCGGCAGCAGTGATATTGGGCGGTGGTTGGCCGGCTGTTGAGGAGACCCAGATTTGAGAATCGGGATCACTACCGCCTCTTTCCAGATATCAGGGAAAACTCCACTTTCTAGCGAGCCTCACCTCACCTTGGGAGCCGAGTTACGGTATCAGGGTGAGGTTTTCATGGTCGGGAAGTGTCAGATTCGATTCTGGCGGTCAAGAATACCTCATTCAGGAAGTTTCAGCCAAATCCGTCAGTCTGTCTATGTTTCGTTATTTTGTGAAATTTTCAAAAAAACGCCATTTTTTGCGATTTTTGCATAATTTGACCTGCCTTAGCTCCACATCGGTTTGGCTCAGACCAGGGATGTGAGGTGTGTTTTTTCCGGTGTTTTTTTCCGTTTTTTTCCGGAAAAAACCGGTTTTTTTCCTAAGGGTCGGAAAAAAACATAAATCGCGGAAAAAACTCAAGCTAAAAATAGCTAATTTATGTCATTTTTTCTGTTAATAAGGACTTTTGCGATGTATAATAGGCCATACTGATCTAAAACTGTTAGAAAAAACAACGGAAAAGACCAAATTTGGCATGATAAAACAAAAATGCAAACTGCTGTAGAAAATTTGCATATAGCGTTATTGATGGAACTTGTCAGGCACTGTTTCATGCCTGTTTCGTGATTTATATCTACTGTATGTAAGACGTGTATTTCTGGTCTGAAAAGACTGAGGAAGGCGCTAGAAAGCGTTAGAATAAAAAACTAGGCTAGGATACCGAGAACTTGAGCTGGAGTTTTTTCCGCGATTTCGGAAAAAAACCGGAAAAAAACTGGAAAAAAACAGGCCGATGTTTTTTTCGGAAAAATATCCATCCCTGGCTCAGACACAACATGAAAGGGTCATTGGAGTTGCCAAGGACTCAAGAATCGAATTCTCCAGTCATCTAATTTTCATCGCAATTAGGAAAAAAGCTCATTTTTTGAAGTTGCGCAAATTAGTGTTCAGAGCAAACGTAGCGCAGATTAGGAATTACCCCAGGCTGGAGCTCGACCTTGTCTACAACTTTAGTTATGAGGCTCAAGTAAGCCCTGAGGCCTCCCAAAAAGATATTCGCGAAAAAACCGCCAGATCGCTTTTTTTTTAACAGACTATAGTTTGCATATGTACGTATGTCAATAGTTGAGTCGAGATGACGAGTTTTACAGCCGCCATCCCACAGCGGCCAGCATCAATAATGTTTATTTCAGTCTGCTGACATGCACACCTATGCAAATCTTGCATGGCATTGCTTAAGGAGAAAACAAATAACAAGAGAGTAACAGAGTCTAAGCAGTCTCTGTAAATTTATTCGTTATAGTGCACAATGCTAATTGATGCTTGCTTCTTGTAAGTACCAAGTAAGCAGAATGTTCATTCAATGCAAACGTTTCCAACTATCCTTCGCTTAGGCATTGCTTGGGTTGGGCCGGCCCGATTTCCAGCTCTAATTCCTTTCAAAAAGACAATTCGGACGCCCATCATGGGAAACATGAAATGAAACCGAGAAATTGTTTGTGAAACTGAAAATAATAAACACAATAAGCATAAAACTCGTGTTAAACAGCGGCAACCAGGACCAGGTTTGTGCGCTATGTGCAAGATGAACAGTACAATACGTGTGCCAAAGATCTTCGAATTCGATTCAAAACTGACCAAGTTGTGTTGTTTACAGTGTGCAACCCATTATAAGGAAAATTTGTTTGATTTTCAACTTTCAAGGCCCAAAAACTCGATTTGACGTCCCTTTTAATTTTCGATTTTTTGTCTTTAATCGAACGCAAAAACATAGCGCTACATTTCCATGAAATAAAACAGTTGGAAAAATGACTGTGCGGGGGTCAAATCGGTCCCGGAAGGAGTTCGAAAAAATTTTTTTCTCTGCAATGCAGTCAACTAAGGTATCATTTGAAAGAGAATGATTTTCTGATTCTAAATATGCAATTCGCAGGTTCCTACGATCATTTGGTCCCGAGTTATGACTCGAAATCTGTGAGAGGGTCGAAAAAGTGACCCTCTCAAAAATGGCCGGGAAGGTGATAAAATGTTTTTTTAGGTCAAATTAAACCAAAATATGAAATTTCAGCCAAATCGGAGACAAAAAGTTGAGATTTGTCCGGAGGTTAAGGAGCAAAAGTCGATTCCTAGAGAAACCGGCTCTTAAGTATTTAAGGCAATATAGGCGTTTTTTTTGCTTAAATACAAAAACCACCCTATCTTCAAACGGCCATAGGTCAAGTTCAGGAGTAGGTGGACAACTCCACCCATTCTTGCATTGAAGGGTATAATAAGCTAATATAACCCTGAAACTTTTAAGATGCCACTCCTTCCCTCATTCCGCAATAAATTCCGCCAAAATCGAAAAATTCGATCGAAAATAACTCAAAAACCAAAAACACCACAGAAAAACTAAAAGCACCATCAGATTCCCCGCAAAATGGCGAATATTTTGATATAAAATATAAATCCAAAACACCCAAAAAACATGTAAAAAACTCGAAAAACTGCAAAAAAATACAAACTAGGACAATTCCGTCCCGCGAACAAAAACTTTTTCAGGTCCTCAGTTCAAAACCAATGAATGGATTTCCCTGAAAATTTCAGAAAACGTACAACCCAACAGCCTTTACAACTTCTGCAGAAACCAGCCAGATCGGTTCACACACGCTAATGTTACAGCTAGATAAGGTCGGAAAAAATACAAAACCACCGTATGTTCAAACAGCCATAGATAGATAGATAATTTTTACTATTAGCAACACAAACCCAATGAATCTCAACTATACTGAACAGCAGAGGGCGGGCTGGGCCGTTATACGGCTGCCAATGCCCTACCCTTCAGGTACGGAGTTAAATCAAAATCCTCTAAAGCTTTACGAAAGCTGCGCACGGACCGACTTTCAACTATCCTACTAGGCAAACCATTCCAAACAAAAATTACTCGTACTGCAAAGAAGTATTTTCGGAGATCCAATCTTGCTTTAGGCAAGTACAATTTGTGCGAATGACCTCGAGTAGAGGGATAATGTGCGTAAACAAAGAAGGCCTCAGCGGGAACATCCACCAATCCATGCAAAATCTTGAAAACCATGACTAAGTCTGCAATAAGACGTCTTTGCTCCAATGACTCCAATTTTAAAGCAGCTAGACGGTCTTTATACGAAATATTCTGGAGTCCTGGGACACGCCATAGCTCATGTTCAGGAGTAGGTGGACAACTCCACCAATTCTTGCATTGAAGACCATAACAACCTAATATAACCCTGAAATTTTCAAACATACCACTCTGTCCCTCGTTGCTCCATTAGTTGCGCAAAAACCGAAAAATTTCATCGAAAATAACTCAAAAACTAAAAACACCATCAGATTTCCCCCAAAATGGCGAACATTTTGATATAAAACACGAACGCAAAAGACCTAAAGAAGCATGTAAAAAACTCGAAAAACTGCTAAAAAAGTGACCCCGAGGATCACCCCCCTCACAAAAAAATCTTTTTGAAGTCCTAAATCCAAAACGAATGACACGATTTTTCTGAAAATTTCACAAAAGATAGAGCCCAAAAAGTTATATAACTTCTGCAGAAACCAGCCAGATCCGTTCACAAACGCAAAAGTTACAGCTAAAAGAAACACCCAAAAATGACCCCTTTTTGGCACAAAATACGACAAAAATAAAAACCTGAGCATAATAGAGGAAGCGCATTTTCCGCCCCACCACACGATGTCTAAGAATCTTTTACTGTTGCTATGGGTATTCGAATCTGAATTGGGTATGGGTATGGGTAGGTATTTTTTAAAATACCCATACCCGGGTATGGGTATGGGTAGGTATTCTAAAAATACCCGGGTATCGGGTATAAATCGGGTATTTTTCATTAAAATCGCGAAATTCCTTAAAATGCCAGATTTCAATTGGTTTTGCAAAAATAGATTTTGAACCGCTTTTTTCGACAGCTATTACGTATATGCTCAGTGTGGCTGATGTAGTAAAACCCTTACAGTTTTACTTCACAGTTACTAGAACAGTTGTGAATTTTCGAATACTTTGGTAGACTGGCATTGCCAAAAGAAATCAGCTTTCTGGAGCATAATTTCTAATAGTACTTCCTGATCCTGCGGGTAACCCACAATAGTTGCATAAAAATTTCGGCTTAGGGGTCGTCCATAAACGACGTCGTTCCAGAGATGAGTGGGGGTCGGCTGAAATGCGACGATAGACGACGCACTAGAAGGGGAGGGGGTTAGCTAAAAACGACGTCGCATTTTTCGGAATTTTTTGGGAACTTCGATTGTGTTATTTACAATTTTTGTACATTTTGGGAAAGGTTCTACAGCTGTATTCTAAATATAGAAAAGGTTCCCAGAGTGGTTAGTAGGGGTTTATTCAATGAGGCCCTCGCATGACAGGACCGAATGTTATGAGTTTTCGTGCTGGGACCCTAACCGGGAAGACTTGTTATCGGTAAGAAGTGCGCCAAATTCAAATCACTCAAGTACTGGCACCTTCTACTGAACCTAAATCGTCTTCAGCCTCCAGGCCACCTCTGCCATTTGCTCCCTTCCAGATCGTACCAGAACCACTTCGATCATCCAGCCCGCCACTCACGATTCGCATCTCATCCATCTTCGCCGAAGTACTATTCCGAGAATCGGCCGATTCGGAGTGGAAGAAGGTGAAGCTGCCGATTTTCCTTCATCTTACCATTGTTTTAAGTCTTCTAGCTTCCATACTGCTTCGATATGCTCTCTCCTTCCAGACACACCACTTCCATCCACTTCAAATCGCCCCGCCGAAGTACTATCCCGAGAATCGGCCGATTTGGAGTGGAAGAAGATGAAGCTGCCGATTTTCCTTCATCTTACCATTGTTTTAAGTCTTCTAGCTTCCATACTGCTTCGATATGCTCTCTCCTTCCAGACACACCACTTCCATCCACTTCAAATCGCCCCGCCGAAGTACTGTCCCGAGAATCGGCCGATTCGGAATGGAAGAAGATGAAGCTGCCGATTTTCCTTCATCTTACCATTGTTTTAAGTCTTCTAGCTTCCATACTGCTTCGATATGCTCTCTCCTTCCAGACACACCACTTCCATCCACTTCAAATCGCCCCGCCGAAGTACTATCCCGAGAATCGGCCGATTTGGAGTGGAAGAAGGTGAAGCTGCCGATTTTCCTTCATCTTACCATTGTTTTAAGTCTTCTAGCTTCCATACTGCTTCGATATGCTCTCTCCTTCCAGACACACCACTTCCATCCACTTCAAATCGCCCCGCCGAAGTACTGTCCCGAGAATCGGCCGATTCGGAGTGGAAGAAGGTGAAGCTGCCGATTTTCCTTCATCTTACCATTGTTTTAAGTCTTCTAGCTTCCATGTTGCTTCGATATGCTCTCTCCTTCCAGACACACCACTTCCATCCACTTCAAATCGCCCCGCCGAAGTACTGTCCCGAGAATCGGCCGATTTGGAGTGGAAGAAGGTGAAGCTGCCGATTTTCCTTCATCTTACCATTGTTTTAAGTCTTCTAGCTTCCATACTGCTTCGATATGCTCTCTCCTTCCAGACACACCACTTCCATCCACTTCAAATCGCCCCGCCGAAGTACTGTCCCGAGAATCGGCCGATTCGGAGTGGAAGAAGATGAAGCTGCCGATTTTCCTTCATCTTACCATTGTTTTAAGTCTTCTAGCTTCCATACTGCTTCGATATGCTCTCTCCTTCCAGACACACCACTTCCATCCACTTCAAATCGCCCCGCCGAAGTACTATCCCGAGAATCGGCCGATTTGGAGTGGAAGAAGGTGAAGCTGCCGATTTTCCTTCATCTTACCATTGTTTTAAGTCTTCTAGCTTCCATACTGCTTCGATATGCTCTCT
>JASANB010003019.1:0-35229 GCA_030248155.1 Sabatieria punctata | reverse complement strand
AAAAGAATAAAAGAACACCTTTACCTGACACGTGGCACTGCGGCGGGTCATCAGGGAAGGGGAAACGAGCTACGCAGAGCGCCATATCCACGTCACACTGGCACGAGCTGAGTGCGCAGAAGTCGTTCTCTTAAAAAACATAAAAACTTTAAGTAGTTTAGCGGCCAACTTTTTTTCGGCTAACCCTTGGCATTGCAGACAGGCTCACTCTTCAGTGTCCCGTTCTTATTATTATTATTACTACTGACCGCTTCCACGCACTCATACGAGTATTCCTTTTCTTTAGGGTCCGGACAGCCGAGCCTATCCAAAAAGCCGTAACAGTAATCGTGCTGCTGACAACATCTGCAAAAATTTGCATACTGCACGTAGGCCCGTCTAGCTGGATAGAGGGCACCTGTCTATGTCGACTACGGGCTCGCCGGCACCCCCGAGACCGCAGAAACAGCCGTAACCGTAAAACTGGAGACATTTCAAACTGGAACTGAATGAAAAATAGTCGCTGTCCTCCTCTTCTTCGTCCTCGATTACGCAATTTAAGAACCTCGCAGAAGTCAGAAATAGAGCGTTTTCGTCTGAGCGTTGTCTGGAATGGATTTGGGAGGCTTTACGGACCTGGGTCAAACTCTAGTTTGAACAGTTGACACTACAATTTTTACTTTATCTTGAAAGATAAAGATATCGTAGGTACAATTTTATTCGTCAAATTTCAGTAGCTTCTCTGGGGTTTTCGCTAGCTACCCTTGTTGAAGAAAAAATGAGAAAAAGGAACAAATGAATGACACCTACAAATTGCCATTTTTAGCGTAAAGGCCGATTTATACTTCTGCCACTCGGGTGGCCTTGGCACTTTCAAAATCGCTACCGACGACTCAATTTGACACTTTGGTGGACTGGCAAAGTACCAATCGGTTAATGCCAGTCTGCCGAAGTCCAAATTATTGGGGCGTTGGAAGCGATTTAGAAAAATGCCAGTGCAATCCCAGTGGCAGAAATGTAAATCCGAACTAAGAATATCATTTTAAGTAGATTTTAAAGACCGTATTTGCTCTGACAAACCGACACCCTACTAACGATATGTTGAGAACACAAACAAACAGTCACACCCTCCCTCCAATAGGCCGACCACATGCCGGTCTGTTTAAATAGAGGGTTTTAGACCAGAAATGTATCTAACGTAGCTAAAAGCATAGTTTTGAAACAGTGAAACTGCTCCAAATCAATCACGAAACAACAAACCGACACCCTCCAAAAAACTACTCGTAGGTATGTATTTTTTGCTCGCTCTTCAAGAAAGAACAACAAAACAAAACAAGAAGAGAGGGTTGACCGCAAATATGGACTCGGCTTCCCACAAAAACTGTAACTCACAGCGCAGGCGAAAAGAGCCAAGAAGAGCAAGCATGTGGGTGGTAGGTACATGTCAGTGGCGCATCGGAGTGACGAAGAGAAGACAGCGAGCGCGCTGGCACGAAGGTGGCGGTTGAACTTGAGCCAGCCGTCAGTTGCCACCTTAGCACGTCACCAGTGAGTCGTCAGGTGGCTGACCTCCGGCAGTTTCGTATTACCTAAGCCTCCACCGAAATTTCTATTAGCGCTCCAGTGATGCTACTATGCTTTTTGCTGGCCGATGTTGTGTCTGAGTTTAATTCGCAGGCGGCCGGCGCGTTAAAAGGGGGTTATACATGCGTTTTTGTGCTCCGCGTCTGACAGGTAGAGGCGAAAGTGGGCCATCAAGGCCGTCGGGAGGGCCGTGTCGCGTCGGCCGCAGTGATTTCTGGCCGCCAGTTTTACCATGAAGAGACGATGGCGTCGTCGGGCCATCTGTTTCTATCTAATTTCCGTCGTTTCCTTCTTCTTCGTTTGGTCTTTCCTCACTTTACTCATTCTGGCCGCTCAAGAACAATTTGTATTGAACGATGACGCTGGAAGACTGGAAAATTACTACCCTACCAGACCTACTGATGATAGTTATATGGGCAGAGGAATTCAGGTGGTGGTAGGGCACTATAATGGAAAGTTGCCCGATCAGAACAAACATAATTACTCTAGAGGTTGGTTTGTCTTCTTTTAAACCATTTCAGTTTTTTTCTCTTGCTTTGTAAAACCATTTCAGCAGCTTGCGCACTGTTGTATGCAAATTTTAGAAGAGCTGGACGCCAATCGCTACAATCCGGAGCCGGAAGCCGGCGAGATGGGAAGGGGAATAAAGTTGAAGGGCGAGGAGGAGAAATTGAACGACGATTTGTACAAAATCAATCAGTTTTCGTTGATTGTCAGCGACAAGATAGCTCTCAATCGTTCCTTACCGGACGTCAGGAAGAAGGCGTGCCAATTGAAAACTTATCCTAAAGATCTCCCTGACACCAGTGTCATTATTGTCTACCACAACGAAGCTTATTCTACCTTACTTAGAACTGTTATGAGCGCCATAAATCGGTCGCCGGTTAAGCTTTTGAGAGAGGTTGTACTGGTGGACGATTTTAGTGACAGAGGTAGCTGTTCTTCTGTAGAATTAAAGTAAAAAGTAGAGATTTTACAGAGTTTCTGCGCGATGAACTCGACACCTACGTGTCAGGGCTGCCGGTGCCGGTAAAAGTAATTAGGGCCTCCAAGCGGGTCGGCTTAATTAGAGCCCGCTTAATGGGCGCCAAAGAGGCCAGAGGTCAGGTGTTGACCTTTCTGGACTCTCATTGCGAGTGCGCCGAGGGATGGCTGGAACCTCTCTTAGCTAGAATCAAGGAGGACAGGTAATTTTGAAATTCTAAATGGAAAATCTATCAGATTTTTTCGATTCTAAAAAAAATTCACATAGAAAAAAAGCTGAAATTTCAGAACAGCAGTGGTGTGTCCGGTGATTGACGTGATAAACGACCGAAGCTTTGCTTATCAGAAGGGAATTGAGCTTTTTCGAGGAGGTTTCAACTGGAATCTCCAATTCCGTTGGTACGCCCTGCCTCCGTCCAAGGTTCGAGACCGAAAATCAGACGGTACTAAGCCTATTGCGTAAGTTTTATTGTTAATTTAGTAGAGCTTTAGCTTTGCCCTAATTTGAGTGTGCGACCTGGTAGTAAATACTGATTGTATTCGGGACCCCAATGTTCCGATTGCGAACAAAAAATCATAAATCTTCTATTCCTGATTAGATTAGATTAGATTAGCTTAGGAAGGCCTTTGACGGCAATCAACTAAAATTATCAAAATTTGTGCCATATTTTCTTACTAGCGTTTCTCTTCTTATCTAAAATTTAAAAAAAATCTATTTTTCACCATTTCTAATGATGCAAAATGTTTACGATTTCTAGCCCAGCTAAGCAACTATTGCTTGTTGCGGGTATACTATTGGATTGAGTTTTGTTTGCTGGCACTAGAGTACACTAAAAACCTCCAGATTCGATCTGGTTGCAACCGGAGCACAAATCTATTAAAAATTTACTCTCCCACACAATCTGCGTGCGCGCATTGCAACGTGCGTGGTTTATTGAAGGTCGCCAACAATGGCAGGAGGTCTCTTTTCAATCGAGCGTCGATATTTCGAGGAAATCGGCACTTACGACCCTCAGATGGACATTTGGGGAGGTGAAAACCTGGAGATCTCGTTTCGAGTGCGTTTTGACCTCAGCGCAGACGCGACCCCCAGTCTTTTCAGCAAACAGGAAGCTTTTATAGATCTGGCAATGCGGCGGGCGAGTAGAGATACTGCCCTGTTCGCATGTGGGACATGTGTTTCGCAAAGCTTCCCCACACGATTTTCCAGACAACGGTTCGAGTCGAATTTTGAACTCCAATCTGGTGCGTGTGGCTGAAGTTTGGATGGACGCCTACAAGAATGTCTTCTACAAAACTGCACCGCGTTAGTTCTTTTCTCCTGATTGTTTGTTCTAAGTTTACAACTCCTATGAAAGCTAATCTTTTTTGTTGTTCTACGCTATGACCGGTTTTTTGTTCGTCTAAGAACTCGACAAAGTTTTCTTTAGAGGCGCAGATTCTTGCTAAAACAATCGACGTCTCGGACCGACTGGAGCTGAGGAAACATCTCAGATGCAAAGATTTCGATTGGTATCTGACAGAAGTGTGGCCCGAGCATTTTCTCCCCAGAGCTGGAATGTTCTTTGGACGGGTAAGTAGTATACAGTACTTTATTTATCTTAACAAACCGATTGACAAATTTTCGGCTAAAACAGTGTGTAATAGACTGTTCTGTAATGCACTGTATGTATACTAGACGTACTGTACTGTACTGTACCCCGCACCGTGTACTGTAGTGCACCGTACTGCGTACTATTCTGTGTACACTTTTTGTGCATACGTACATGTACATGTAAAGTACAGAGTCCGCCAAAAAAAAACAACCCAGCAGCTCATACATGTGCATTGTCGGCGGCTCAGGGGGGGTTGGCCAGGTCTCTGTGCGTAGTTGCCTGGATGTGGTGCAAATTTTCGGTGGGAAATTCAAATTTTGGCGGGAAATTTATATTTTAACCCAAAATTTTGGCGAAAATTTCGAAAATTTCGAATAAAATTCAAAAATTTGCGGTAAAAATCAAATTTTCAACAAAAAATTTGCTAAAAAACCACTTTTCTGACAGAAACATTGTCACAAAATCGAAAATTTCCAGGAAAATTTAAAAAAATTTCGGGTTTGGTGCGTAGTTGCCTGGAGGAAGGGTGCGTAGTTGCGTAGTTGCCAAAATTGATTTTTGTGGCTTAAAAACGCATCTGGAGGCTTTCTAGCAGCCTCTAGCAACGTTTGGTAGATATTTATTTTCGTCCCCCCCTGTCCCCCCTGGGCACGCCCCTTGCACATGTATGCTGCAGCTGTTTCGCTGTAGCAACCGCAAATCTCAACCGATTTGAATGAATCCTTTTTTAAATGAAAGAAGAAGAAATTCGTAAAAGATTGCTTAAATTTTCACTAATGTACTCTGCTTAGTTCCTGAGATATTCGCTCTCAAAATCAAAACAGTGACTTTGGCAGTGAACAAGAGTGATTTTCAATTATTCCACTTCGTAATAAAACGGATTCCTGCTACTGCTAAATGCTATTGGAGGCTTTACTGGTGGCACACAAACTCGGTTTACTTCAACACTAAAGTGTCATTAGCCCCCAGCAGTAGCAATCTGCTATATTATGAAGTGCAACGGAATTGCTGTTGTTCTTTGCCAAAATCTGTTTCGACTTTGAGGGCAAATATCTCAAGAAGTAAAGCAGTGAATCTCAATAAAATTTGCACCAATCTTTGAAGAATTTATCAATCTTTCTTTCAAAAGAGGATTCATTCAAATCGGTTGAGATTCATGGTTGCAAAAGTAAAAAATCTGCCGGGTTGTTCTTTATCACTCTTGTTCATTGCCAAAATCTCTGTTTTGAATTTTGAGGACAAATATCTCAAGAACTAAGCAGGCTATCTTAATAAGCGTTACATCAATCTTTCAATAATCTATTTGTCTTTCATTTAAAAAAGGATTTATTCAAATCGGTTTAGATTTGCGGTTGTTACAGGAAAAAAACTGCTGGGGTTGTTTTTTCGGCGGACCCTGTATCCGGGGGTTAGTGTTTCCGATAAAATTAAAATTAAATAACAAAATTAAATGGTTTTGGCCAAAATCAACAAGTAAATAGCACCTCCTTGTCGGCGGATGACCTGTTGTATGCTTTGTGTAGTGTACTGCACTGTTGTGTTGTGCTGTATACCGTACTCTGTAGTACACTGTAATGTAAGTGTACTGCACTGGACTGTACTGTGAGAGTACAACGCTGTACTATCCACTGTATTGTACTGTTCGCCGTATATTTGATTAATTGTCAAAAAGGTCAGTTTGGTATACGTACCATTCATATGGACCGGAAAAATGGGTTGGGGTAGTCAAAATCTGAAAGTTTCGTTCGGGTGGACCTACAGATTTTGGATTGCAGTGGGTGGGTTGGAGGGAGGTCTAGCCAGAGTTGGGGTTGGAAAACTCCCGACAGACATGGGCAAAGGGTTGACCCCCTCATGTTCTGACCAAGCCCCTCCTCAGGCCGCCGCTACCGCCCCTTACGAATTTTTAGGAAGAATTTTATATGGAAAATTAAGACAAAAGTACGATAAAGATTAGGTGTAAATGAGCTCACATTTGCATATTTTAACCTATTTTAGCCAAAAATAAGCCTAAAAACCTTGATTTTAGTAAAATATATCGGGCTTTTTGGGTTACCATCACCTCAATACCCCTTCAGGCGCCGCTACCCTGTCTCCTAAGCCCCCTCGGATTTGAACATTTACCACCCCGTCAGCCGAAATGCTAGCCCCATACATGTAACAGGGGGTTTAGGGGTCTGCCCCACCCGACTTAGGCCAGACCCCCGAGACAATTTTTCCGCCTCCCCTCGAATTTTTCCTGCAAATAATTTTTTGAGCAAATTTTTGAAATTTTTTTACAATTTCTGACCCAAAAATTGCCAAAATTGCCTGTAAAAGAGCACTTTCTAGCTATATTTGAGCCCAAATTAGCGATTTTTGTCGATTTTCAGCCGACAAATTGCGATTTTTGAGCGTTGTTTAGTGAGCGACCCCACTCCCTAGAATTTTGGCTCAGACCTCCCGGCCGACGCCAGAGTCCCCAACCCCATCCGCCTTCGGCGGATGACCTGTTACATGTATGGCTTGCCCACGTCTGCTCCCAGAGAACCTCAGCCAGTCCCATGTATAATACTGTACAGTACGTACAGTTAAAACCTAAGAATCAGTGTGTAGAGTTACTGTAGGTGCGGAGCGTGGCCCTGAACCTGTGCGTGCGCATAGCTCACGTATTGAGTTCGATGAGCAACACGGGCCGACGAAAGGAAGTGTCTATGGACGAGTGTGTCACCGACAAGTTCTACCAGTTCCAGGTGCGATCCATTTCAATTTGTTGTAGGTAGAGCAGACTGCCACCGGCCAATGCATCGTCAGCACGCCCGGCGAACCCGGCAAACGCAAACATTCGCTCGGCCTTAAGAAATGCACGCTGGGATTCGATATGTGGCAGGTTAGCCTTTGCTCTACCTACAGTACTCTAGGCTAATAGGTACGGTAGCTATGAGAACACCCTCCCCTAGTCTACAGAGTCAATACAGTATGGGCCAAAAAAGTTTAATCGATTTTTTGGCCTTCGTTCAAACGACTGGTGCTAAGTCAGTTGTTTATCGATATCGCTTAAATTATCAAGATTTATTAATTAATGAAACCATTGTGTACGCACTGTACGTACAGTAGCTTTTCTGAAAGTTGGCGCGAAATTTTCAACCAAAACTTTAAAATCGGGATTCGGGATGTTGTAGGAAAATATTTTTTGAGTAATTTTGAGAAAATCGCTTTGAAACTTGCAGGAGGAACGATTGACTGACTGGGCAGCCTAAAAGACACTGAAAATGCGAAATTTCAGAAAAATATTGTCAAAGTCAAAATCCCATTCGGAATCAGTCATTGATAAGCAAAGATTTTAACAGGACAAAAAGCCTAATGAATGAATAACACGGTACATAGTTCAAGAACTCTGTTCCTCATCGTACAGTTGAACTTCCTAAAAGGGCTTTCGGAAATTCAAAATTTTCAAACTCGCTATTTTGCCACTTCTAGGAAAAAAACGCACATTTTGACATTCAAAAACATCAATTTCTCGGCCGTTAAAAGCTAATGGGATGCCCACGTGCGTATATTGTGCCCAATTTCAAAACCAATCGTTCTTTATCCCTGAAATTTGAACTGACTGACTACTGAGATTGTTTGAATGATGTCGAAAAATCGAAGGGAGATTCTTAGGCCACTTGCATTGTTATTGTATTTTATCCACACTCGAATAGAAGCTTTTCAAAAGGATTCACGATAAAAATAGAAGTTTTGCTGTATTTCAGTTATGGATTTTGACCACCGACGGCCAATTGAAAGGAGACGAGCACATGTGTCTCAGTGCCACACAGATAAACCAACAATGGATCGTACAACTGAAGGAATGTGGCGAATACGAAAACGAGTACTGGGACTACAATAAATATGTAAATTCTCCTCCACCTAACTTCATTTGCGCAGCAAGTTTGGCTTGTTTTAGCGTCAAACCTTCACGCATCGCAAGTCCGGTCTGTGTTTGGATCGGCCGTTGCAATTGTCTGGCAAAGACGAGACAAAAATGCCGGCGCTGCAAAGGTGCAGCAGAGGAGGGAAAGTGTCTCAGCAGTGGACCTTGCACCCAGTAGAGTGGCTGCCGCCAAAGAAGGAAAACAAAGATACTTTATGATCTGAATCCAGTGATTTATCTCTCTTTCTTGCCCTGCCTAGCATTTCTGTTTTGTTACAGTGTTTGTAACTTTTTGTTTTGTTATTGCGGTGCTCAATTTATATTATTGCAATGCGTCTTAATTGTCAAGTCAACCCTGCATTCCGAGGTGTCCTGTTGTAAAGTAAAATGCGGTTAAACAAGCAAAGATTTTATAAGGCCACCCAAACGCTATGCCCAATACTTGTTCAGCTGTGTGAAAACCGGTTTTTTCAGTGATCTGGTACATTCTGTACGATTAGAAATGGCAAAAATAAAATTTTAGATAAGTACAAAGAAAGGTAATCGTCGGTCTGCTGCTATTTAGGAAACCCGCCACTATAAGAAAAATCATTGTATATCTTGCTAACCTTTTTTGTTGATTGGTGGTACAAAAAAGGCTAACTAAAGCATTCAAATGGTTTTGATTTGAGGACCCAAGCCCAATTAGTATTTGGTGGATGAATAAACATCGAAAGTTTTTCGAACACCACTCACCAAAACATCGGAACTGCCATACTTTTCAAATTTGGCGCAGAAAATGACTCCACGGACGACTCTTTGAAATGATTTCCTTGGTCTGAAGTACGGTATCGTCACGTGACTGACTAACTGCCAACAACAACAACAACAAAAGAACAAAAGAAGAAAATTATTTCGCTGACTTTCAGGCGTTTCGATGCAAAAACAATGGCGACTACTAAACTTCGCAACATCGCAACCAGTCGCAACTTCGCAACCAGTCGCACCCGTTCGCATCCGCCGGGCGCCAACTCTAGAACGTCGATGCGAAGATTCATTTGATGATGAAATTGCGCAAATGAATCAGAAATCAGATTACGTTACGAAACAGCATTAAGAAACAGCAATGTTCTAGTAGAGGGGACACTGTTTGATGGACACTGAGGAGCGGAGCGGACGAAGGACATGGACATTAAATGAAAATCTATTCAATGCTACAGAAAGCCAGGAGGAAGACTTGCAGTGTTTTGACCATAACATTTTGGTAAAAATAGTAACAATCAACTGAAACTGAATAATTTTTGGGCTGCAAATTGCGCTTTTAGGCAAAAATACAATTTTGGTGCGACAATTAGGCGTTCTGTTTTTTTTTACAAAAAATAACAATTTTTCGATCGGCAACACTGTTACCAGGCTGCCACCGATCAAACATGCAGTACGACCACAATTACCGCAACAAAAATCTTTGGATTGTGATTGTGCACATAGAAACACTTTCTCTATTCTTGATACGATGCGATCGTAAACCGTAGGCGAATGCGAAGACGACTTTTGTCTTGAATTCAATGGGATGCTCGTGGTCGTGAGACGCCGACCATCAGCGAATAACATAGGCTGAGTTGTATCTACTGTAAGTCGGAAATTGGTCACTCAGTTACGTACGTAGTTGCTTTTAACAATTTACGCAAAGGCCCGAGGATTGGGAGCCTCGTTGCAGAGGATTTTTCTATTAATTACGGGATCATCACCAACTCTTACGCGCAGCTAGATCGCGCCCGTTACCAGTTTTAGTTTTGTGAAACAGGGCCTCTGGTCCTGGTGGTTTGTACCCTATAATACTGATGCGTATCTAATCTAGGGGTTCTTCTAGTTTTGGGAAAACAGGGTGCATAGCCTTGGCGTTCTTAAAAGGCTTACTACACTTGTTTATTCAAAAAGCAAAACAAATTTTATAGTAGATATTGTACTAGTGTTTGTACCTTCGACTGCAGCAATGCAAAGCTGGTGTCAAGTGTCGTTTGCTTAAACTGTGGTGGTGGAGAAACAGGCTGCCCTTGTTGTTGATGTGACCGCCTCATTTTTCATTGAATGCAAAGACACAAAGAGTAAAGTAGGCATCCTTTACATCACGTCATAGCAGCCCTTCCAGCAAGAAAGAACAGGCACAGGAAAAACAAAAAAGAAGTCGGAAGATATTTTCTTGCTCCTTCTGTTTTCTTCGCATCGATGTTCTAGAGTTGGCGCCCGGCGGAAGCGAACGGGTGCGACTGGTTGCGAAGTTGCGACTGGTTGCGATGTTGCGAAGTTTAGTAGTCGCCAAAAACAATAACTAGCAGTTGTTTTCGGTTGAAGAGAATTTGTTGTTTCTCGTTTATCCACTTGTTTCTTTACATTTTTATAGCTATAAATAAATGGACTTTTCAGTTTTATCTCTGATGTGTCTCTGAGTGTGAGTGAGCTGAGAGGAGAGGATGGCGACCGAAGAAGAAAAAAGACCGAATAATAAGTGGAGCAGTAGAGTTGTGAGACGGCTGAGCGACGGTTGTGCGGCCGTGGAGGAGTTCTGTGAGCACGTTGTTCAGTGGCGAAAGCCGTTCGTCTCCTCTCTCTACCTTCTCGCCGTAAATGCAGCTTTTTGGTGAGGCTAATTCTATATTCTTATTATTATTATTATTATAACTTCTTCTGTCCAATCAATCTCTGCTGCTATAGCTCGGTGCAGTTGTGTTATAAGTTCTGTCTTACAGCCATGTCTCCTTAATCCGGACAAAATATTATCGGTGTAGGGAAGGACCGGCAAGGACGGCCGATCTAATGATACCACGCTCCTTGACGATTCGGGTTGATGTGACTAGAGACACGGGCCGGTAAACCCCCTCGCATGCCAATTCCCCCCTCCCCTCGGCCGGCATTACCCACCCCTCCCCGACCCCTCCTATCGGAGCGAGAAAATTTTCGCTTATTTAAGACAAAATAGGCGTTTTTTGGACTTTTTGCGGAGATCTCCAGGCCATACATGTAACAGCCCTGCCCCCCACCCGACTTAGGCCAGACCCCCCGGATAGGGACCCCCTCCCCCGAGACGATTTCACCGACCCCCCCTCCGATTTTTCTGGCAAGTATATTTTCGAGCAAATTTTTGCAATTTTTTACACTTTCACAAACAAAAATTGCCAAAATCGCCTGCAAAACAGCACTTTTTAGCTGTATTTCAGCCCAAATTAGCGATTTTTGGCGATTTTTAGGCCAAAAATTGCGATTTTTCTCGATTTTTGAGCGTTTTTTAGTGCCCACCCCCCTCCCCCAAAATTTTGGCTCAGACCCCCCCGGCCGGCGCCAGACCCCCCCAACCCGCCCTCCCCCATCGGCGGATGACCTGTTACATGTATGCTCCAGGCCCCCTCCGGATTTTTCCGGCTTAGGTATGTCTAGATAGAGATGCAACCGCAAGGAAAAATACCGGATACCAGGTTACCCCTAACCAGAAAGGCCACAACCCCAGACAGTTTTTGGGACCCGCCGCCGACCCAACTGCAAGTACTACCGGAGTTGTCCACTTATAATACCATTTCACGCTTTTGAGTTGTAAAACTTTCTTTGAAATTTTACAAAGAAGTATAGTGCAGAAGCATGGCAGTTACCGTATTGTGTTGAAAACAAGGACCAGACAAGGCATTGCAAAATATTTTACATTCGAATGTACTTCTGACCTTGTTTTCTAACGATAGACAGTTTTTGTTCACTTTAAAAATAATTACTTATTAGTTAAAATTGGCTAATTTAACTAAGTCTTTTACCTGGAACATGGGCGTCAATGAACTCAGTTTTCTGACCACCTATTACAGTCAGGCACTTAGCGCCGTTTATGGTACCGACACCATATAAGGTGCCGGTACCATATATGGTACCGGTACCGAGGGTAGTTGTTCCTTATATGGTACCGGCACCATATATGGTACCGTCACCATATATGGTGCCGGTACCATATATGGTGCCCCCACGTTCGGCGACTGTGGTGGTACCATATATGGTACCGGTACCATATATGGTACCGGCACCATATATGGTACCGTCACCATATATGGTACCGGCACCATAAATGGTACCCCTACCCATGGCCATGGGTGCCGGTACCATATATGGTGCCGGTACCATATAGCGATCGACCGGAACCAAAATTTTCGCCGGAACCGGAACCGGAACCGGAACCACCCAGTTCCGGCCGGAACCGGAACCGGAACCGGAACTTTTTCAATATTTGGTCCAAAATTTATAGAAACGTATTTATAGGCACGTCGTGTACAAATTCCTGTTATAAACATCAGCAGAAGTTCAAATCAACAACAGAATACAGACTTTTCAATAACAGTAGTCAAGAGCACGCAAATTGTACTTCAGAAAGAGAAGCTTTCCAACATTTTCAGGTTTCAGCTTTGATCTGTCACCTTCGGAGATGTTTTTAGCTGCCTTAAAGGCACAGTTGTTAAAAAAAAAATTTTTTTTTGAAGGCCAAAAGTTTTTGCTTTTTTTTAAAAAATTTAAAAAAAATTTTTTTTGTTGAAAATCGTCTTAAATGGGTCCAGCATGCTAGTACAGATACTTACAACAAATTTTCCACTTTTGCACCTTAAGTCAGTTGAGAAACCTGTTCGAAAACGACAATACAGCTCTAAACACTGCCTGTAACTGCATAATTTCACCGAAAATTGTCTTTAGAGGCACTTCTAATGATGCATAAAATGGAAAACTGCATAATTTCTCCCCATTCATGCAAATTCTACTGCCCCCACTGAGCTGCGCACTTTATTAAACAGACGCAATAATACTTGATGTAACTGAATATCCATCGAAAATAGTGAATGAAAAAGTTCCGGTTCCGGTACCCTTTTTCACCGGAACCGGACCGGAACCGGAACCGCCAGTTCCGGCCGGAACCGGAACCGGAACCGGAATTCCGGTCGATCGCTAGTACCATATATGGTGACGGTACCATATATGGTACCGGTACCATATATGGTACCACTACCATATATGGGACGAAATCTGAACGGAGTGGTACCATATATGGTACCGGTACCGGAAAAACGCGAAGGTGGGGGTACCATATATGGTGCCGGTACCATATATGGTGACGGTACCTTATATGGTGCCGGTACCATATATGGTACCACCACAGACCTCGAACGTGGGGGTACCATATATGGTGCCGGTACCATATATGGTGACGGTACCTTATATGGTGTCGGTACCATATATGGTACCACTACCTACGGTACCGGTACCATATATGGTGACGGTACCTTATATGGTGTCGGTACCATAAACGGCGTTAAGTGCCTGACTGTATTAGACATACGTGGGCCGGAAAAATCCGGTAGGGGGTCTGGTGATCTGCAGGGTTTCCGGAAAAAAGTCCAAAAAACGCCTATTTTGCCTTAAATAAGCGAAAATTTTCCCTCTCCGGGAGGGGGCGTGGAGGGGGTATGGCCTACCGTGTGGGCATACATGGGCCGCGGGGGGTCTGGGGGGTTTGCCCACCCCCCAACTTGGGCTCGACCCCCCCACACGACCCCACCCACCCACCTGAAGCCGACTTTTGTTCCTGACCCCACCCACCAAAATCGGCGCGACCCCCCCCCCAAACCGGCAGGCCCACCCCCAAATTTTCGGATTTTGACTACCCCAACCCATTTTTCCGGCCATGTATGCGTGTGGGTGGCATACATGTAACAGGTCATCCGCCTTTGGGGGAGGGGGGGTTGGGGGAGGACTGGCGCCGGCCGGGGGGGGTCTGAGCCAAAATTTTGGGGGAGGGGGGTGGGCAATAAAAAACGCTCAAAAATCGAAAAAAATCGCAATTTTTTTGGGTAAAAATTGCCAAAAATACGCTATTTTGGGATGATATACAGCTAATAAGTGGGGTGTTGCTGGCTATTTGGGCAATTTTTGGGGTTGAATTTTTAAAAATTTGCAAAAATTTCCTCGAAAATTTAGTTGCCACAAAATTCGGAGGGGGGGGGTCGGTGAAATCGTCTCGGGGGCATACATGGGCCGGGGGCTAAGGGGGGGGTATACCCCTCCCCCCTCGGCCGGCCATACCCCCCCCCTCGGCCGTCCAAACATACTCCATACCCCCCCTCGCCGGCTAACCCCCCCCCCCCCCCCCGCCCCGCGGGTGAAATTTTCGCTCACTTAAGGCAACATAGGCGATTGTTGGCCTTTTTTCGGGGTGGGGGACCCCCCCCCCCCCCCGAGGTCTAAACCCCCCCACCCCCCCCCTCCGGATTTTTCCGGCCCATGTATGCTCGGGGGGTAGGGGGTCCCCATCTGGGGGGGTCTGGCCTAAGTCGGGTGGGGGGGCAGACCCCCCAGACCCCCCTGTTACATGTATGGTGGGTGGTATTGGCCGCCGAGGGGAGGTGGTAAACCCTCTTGCCCGCGCGGCCCATGTATGCTATTAGAAGACGATGGTCTTATAACTGGAAACAGAAACCTATTGTAAGAAGACCATGGCCTTCTAACTATGGTGGTCTTATAAGCGGAATTCTCCGGTAGTAGCAGCTCCAGCAGCTGACGGAAAGCCCCTCCCCCAGCCCTGGCCTGGACCTGTTGCATGTATTTATGGGGGAGTGGCCTGTGAGAGAAGGGGTAAACCCCCTAACCCCCATGTATGCGTAAAGGCAGGAAAAAGTCATGTTAGGGGGTCTGGAGGATCTGCCCCCACCCGAAACTCAGACCAGACCCCCCGGATGCCCCTCCCGAGACGATTTTTCCCACCCTCCCCTCCGATTTTTCTGGCAAGTAATTTTTGAGCAAATTTTTGCGATTTCAGCCACATAATTTGAGCCTAAATTAGCGATTTTGAGCGTTTTTTAGTGCCCAAAACCCCTCCCAAAATTTGGGCTCAGACCTCCGGCCGGCACCAGACGCCCGCCCCCTCCCCTTCGGCGGATGACCTGTTACATGTATGACAGAAACATACATGGGCCGGGGGGTAAGGGGGGTTTACGCCCCCTCGCCGGCCAATACCCCCCTCGGCCGTCCATATATACTCCATACCCCCCGCCGGCCAACCCCTTACCCCCCGGAGGGAAAAATTTTCGCTTATTTAAAGCAAAATAGGCGTTTTTTGGCCTTTTTTCAGGGACCCCCCCCTCGAGGTCTCCTACCCCCCTCCGGATTTTTCTGGCCCATGTATGGACAGAAAGTATTTTCCGATCCGGGTATAGGCTATGTACAGTCAGGCACTTAACGCCGTTTATAGTACCGGCACCGCACTATATATGTATGGTACCCAAACATGGGCAAAGGGGGGCTGAGGGGGTTGGCCCCGCTCAGGAATTTTTTGGAAGAATTTTGTATAGAAAATTATGATTAAAATATGCCTGGATTCATACATGGGCCGGGGGGGGGTAAGGGGGGGTATACCCCTCCCCCCTCGGCCGGCCATACCCCCCTCGGCCGTCCAAACATACTCCATACCCCCCCGCGCCGGCTAACCCCCCCCCCCCCCCCGCCCGGAGGGAGAAATTTTCGCTTATTTAAGGCAAAATAGGCGTTTTTTGGCTTTTTTCGGGGTGGGGACCCCCCCCCCCCCCGAGGTCTCACCCCCCCACCCCCCCCTCCGGATTTTTCCGGCCCATGTATGCCTGGATTAGGTGTAAATGAGCTCAGAATAACTTATTTTAATGAAAAATAAGACAAAAAGCCTTGATTTTAGCCAAAAATCGGACTTTTTTGCTTACCACCCCCTTAACCCCCTCAGACGCTCCTACCCCCCCCCCTCAGCCGAAATGCTAGCCCATGTCTGATGGTACCCCACGTTCGAGGACTGTGGTGGTACCATAAGGTACCGGCACAGTCTCCGACTCCAGGGTATATCATAGTTGGTGGCACTAGCCTAGGTACCGGTACCATGGTGCCACCAGTTCCATAGACGGCGTTAAGTGCCTGACTGTCGTATATTATGAGGCCGTATTACAAGGTAAATCTGATGTCAGCTGATAAAAAGCTGTAATTTAGTTTTGACCCGGGCAACAGTGTTTTTGCATTAATTCGCAAATTCGGACAAAACGGGCCGTTCCAAATTGGTCTTCGTTACGAAATGTAACTGTATGACATTTTTTCTAACACCGTAGTGTTCTTTCCTGTAAATTGATTGATTGATTGATTGATTGATTGATTGATTGATTGATTGATTGAAGGGGTAGGATAGCAATACCCCTAGCGTTAGGCCGCCCATGGGTCAATCAAGCAAAGCCCATAGAAGTCATAGAACTTAATGGTGAGCTAGAGGTCAGGGAATCTCCTAGATTCATTAATGAATCTCAGCTCACAACTCACAACTTCTAATATCCTCTCAGGTGACATAATGTCACCCCCGAGGGTACGCCTTCGAATTGCCAAACTAAGGCAAAGCATTGTCCTAGAAAGTAAAAGGCGGTTTCTTCTTCTCTTCTTCCTTGTTTAGGTTTAGTTATTCGTGATGTTGCGTAAAATTAGTTTTTATATTTGTTGGGAGCACGTGATGGTGCTCAATTTTGCGACAACCCGTTCGGATTATGTTTCAAAATTTGCGACCACTATAAATACAACCGTGAAGAAAATTAGTTTATCTGGCTTCGGCAGCGGATCAGTTTGAAGAGAAAGAAAGAAAAAGAAGTGGATAAACAAGGGTTGGGACGAGGTCGTTAGTTTACGTCCCAACCATTTATGAGGATCCGTTTTCAGCCTAAGTCTGCCACCCTACTGAACTGTGCACTGATCTGCTAGTGTCAGCCAGAATTAGCTTTTGCACCTTTATTAAGCTAAAACACTTTCTTAAAGAAAATCAAAAAGTAGTACAAGTGTTGCGAGTATATCGTTGGTTTATCAAACTTGCACAAATAAGGGGGTTTGAGCATCCGTGAGCCGAAATAGAGTTCTGGTAGTCGAGAGTTTTGCCTTCCTTGTGGGGTTCGAAGCGGTCTTTGTGGGCCGGTGACCTTTTTGCCTGTTTGTTGAAAGAATATGATTGTTTATTGTGAGTGTTTGTGTAATTGAACTGTGGTGTGATTCTGTTGTTCCCACGACTAGTCAGTAAACAAGTTTTCACAATGTACAGGACAGGGTGTGTGCCAAAAATACAATCCAGCAATTTTTCCACTGTATCAACAGATTTGTATGAACTTTTTTCATTGAAAGACATACAGTAAATTCGCGAAAGGTTGCTGAAATTTTCATTGAGGTACTCTGCTTGGTTCCTGAGCATATAGGGTGCCGGCCGTCTGCTTACCACCCGGCTGAGGCCAGACACCCCCAGGATGATTATTCCAACCCCTCCTCCGATTTTACTCGCAAGCAAGCAGGCAAGTAATTTTTCAGCAAATTTTTAGAATTTGAGACGCCATAATTGCCTGTAAACCAGCACTTTTTAACTATATTTCAGCTCAAATTTGCGGTTTTTGTCGATTTTTGAGCGTTTTTAGTGCTCAACCCCGCTCACCGAGAATTTTGTCTCAGCTCCTCCACAGACATGGGCTAGCATTTCGGCTGAGGGGGGGTAGAATTTTCAATTCCTGAGGGGGGGTAGGAGCGGTTGATGGGGGGCTGAGGGGGTGGTAAGCCAAAAAGTCCGATTTTTGACTAAAATCAAGGTTTTTTGGCTTATTTTGGTTAAAATAAGCTATTCTGAGCTCATTTACACCTAATCCAGGCACATTTTTATCATAATTTTCTATACAAATTTCTTCCAAAAAATTCCTGAGGGGGGTAGCGGCCGGCTGAGGGGGGGGGTAGGTCAGAGCCTGAGGGGGGGGCCAACCCCCCTCAGCCCCCCCCTTTGCCCATGTCTGCTCCTCCACCCATCGGCGGATGACCTGTTATATGTCAAATGGGGACTATCCAACTTGCGCACAACCGATTTGCGCACAGGGAACGCGGGCACACCAACTTGCGCACAACCGATTTGCGCACAACCGACTAGCGCACAACCGGTTTGCGCACAACCGATTAGCGCACAACCGAATTGCGCACAACACAACCGATTTGCGCACAAAGTAATAGTTGTGTTGTTGTGTGTTAAATGTAGTGTACATACGTTGCTAGCCACTGCAGCGCAGTGTTTTATTGGGTTTTTAGGAGGTTAGTAATACAGTATAGATAAAAAAAAATGTCCCATCGCTTTTTCGGCCTCTACTCAAACGTTTCGTTCTCAGTCACTTCTTTACCGATTTGGCTCAAATTTTCAGCAAAAATTAACAACATGGTTGGCTAAATATTCCGCAAGTTTAGTGCCAAAATTCCGACTCATACGGGTTTTATGACCCGAAAACTAGGAATGAGGGTGGTCCATGCAAATTTATTTTTTTTCGGTAATACAAGGAGTACAGTCCTGAAACTTGCAGGAATGATTGGTGTTGCTACTGGGCATAACATACTAAGCGGGCAGCCCTGTAGCTCAAAGGGCACTAAAATGGGGGAATTTCAAAAACATGAGTGAAAATCCCATAGTTAAGAAATCTGCACCTTCTAGAATCAAAGCACTGAATCTGTTGTTAATCAACATAGATTGTAGCAGGAAGTTCGACAAATAAATTAACCTGATATTTAAGCTCTGTTCCACACCATAGTAGCCATCCCTGCAGCGTTTTTTGAAAATTGAAAATCTTTAGAATCGTCATTTTGCCGGTTGTACGAAGAACAGTCATATTTTGTCATGTTTTTGAAATTCCCCCATTTTAGTGCCCTTTGAGCTACAGGGCTGCCCGCTTAGTATGCTATGCCCAATAGCAACACCAATCATTCCTGCAAGTTTCAGGCCTGTACTCCTTGTACTCCCGAAAAGAATTAAATTTGCGTGGACCACCCTCATTCCTAGTTTTCGGGTCATAAAACCAGTATGAGTCGGAATTTTGGCACCAGACTTGCAGAATATTTAGCCAACCATGTTGTTAATTTTTGCTGAAAATTTGAGCCAAATCGGTAAAGAAGTGACTGAGAACGAAACGTTTGAGTGAAGGCCGAAAAAGCGATGGGACATTTTTTTTTATCTATACTGTATTTTAGCTCTATTAAGATCAGTTTTTGATCTGTCTCCTACAGGTACGTGACGGTTTGGATGAGATTATCGATGAGGCCCCACTTGCTCTTCGGCAGTTAGGATTCTTTGAGTACTTTGAGAGACAGTGGATGCATGCCGTGCCGCCTGCCATTTGGGTCGTATTGAATGAGGTCCGCCGCACCAACAATGATGTGGAGAGCTGGAACTCTAAGATGGCCAGGTTGTTCAACAAACGGAAGCATCCAGCCAGACATTTACTTTTTCCTGGAACGCATCCTTTCAGAACAAAACAATGTAAGGTGCAGGCAGGTGGATTTAAGGAAATCGCTAACTAAATTCTAAATGACTTTTCAAACAATTTCAGGTAAACACGCAACTAGATTAGATGGCCGCGGGTGTAGCGCTGGTTTAAAAATGTAAAAGCGTTTCAGTAAAAAATTGTGCGCAAATCGGTTGTGTTGTGCGCAATTCGGTTGTGCGCTAATCGGTTGTGCGCAATTCGGTTGTGCGCTAATCGGTTGTGCGCAATTCGGTTGTGCGCTAATCGGTTGTGCGCAATTCGGTTGTGCGCTAATCGGTTGTGCGCAATTCGGTTGTGCGCTAATCGGTTGTGCGCAATTCGGTTGTGCGCAAACCGGTTGTGCGCAAGTTGGTGTGCCTGCGATCCATGTGCGCAAATCGGTTGTGCGCAAGTTGGTAGTTCCCGTCAAATGCTGTACTTCGTAATGAAACAGATTACAACTGCAGACTTTGCAGGTGACTTTTTACTCGTATGTTAGCTCTTAGCAGTAGGAATCTGTTTTATTCTGAAGTGCAGCGAAATAATAATCGCTCTTGTTCATTCATCGGCAAAGTGTTTTGACTTTCAGATAAAGGTCTCAGGAACTAAAGAGTATCTTTTCATCATTCTATAAATAACTTATTTATCTTTCATCCAAAAAAGGATTCATTCAAATCGGTTGAGATTTACGGTTTCTACTGTAAAAAATCTGCAGGGTTGTATATTTGGCACGTCCTGTATATTATAATAGAGTATGGGAAGAGAAGCCAGATAAGGAATGATATTAGTTTAGGGCGAGTGTGTTCTATCTGAAGCGTGTGGAGCAGTACACAGCGTTGGTGTCTCTGGTGGCAACTCTGTTCGTCTTTGATCTCAGTCACCGTCTGTTCTACTCCTCTGACTACCTGAAGAAATGCTACCAATCAACTCACAAGTAACGTCTCTCTCTTTACCTATTACAGTCAGGCACTTAACGCCGTTTATGGTGCCGGCACCATATCGTCGCCACTACGGTAAAACGAGCCAAGTAACAAAATGAAAAAAATGGAGTTAGTGCGAAAAACTATAGCTAAAGCACCTAAAAACGTTTTGACGAAGGAACGAAGTCGAAATTGGCTCTGTGTCAGGAGATACAGCCATGTAACCAGAGGCATGTGCACGGACATCACCAGGTGATCCTGGTAAAATGAGCCATGTGCTTTGTGCTTTTTCTGTTAGCTGACTTAATTTAACACAACTGACACATGCAGAATGTTTTGCACACCAATTAGGTACCATACATGTAGTTGGGGGGAATGGGGGGTATTTTCCCCAGGCCCGATTTTCGGAGAAAATTCCCCCCAGCCGGATTCTGGGGGGGGGAATTTTTTGAAACCCTATTTTGGGTTTGTAGACCTGCAAACAGGGTTCCAGAAGCCCTGATTAGGGTTTCAGAAACCCAACTTGGGTTCCGGACCCCTAGTTTGGGTTTCAAAAACCCTAAATAGGGTTTCGGAACCCTGTTTTGGGTTTCAAAAACCCTAAATAGGGTTCCGAAACCCTGTTTTGGGTTACTGACACCCTAAATAGGGTTCCGGAACCCTAATTTGGATTACTGAAACGCTAATTTGGGTTTCTGAAACCCTAAATAGGGTTCCGGAACCCTAATTTGGGTTACTGAAACCCTAATTTCGGTTACTGAAACCCTAAATAGGGTTCCGGAACCCTAATTTGGATTACTGAAACCCTAATTTCGGTTACTGAAACCCTAAATAGGGTTCCGGAACCCTAATTTGGGTTTCTGTAGGGCCGAAATAGGGTTCCGGAACCCTAATTTGGGTTACTGAAACCCTAAATAGGGTTCTAGAACCCTAATTTGGGTTTCTGGAGGCCCAAAATAGGGTTCCGGAACCCTAATTTGGGGTTAAAAATATCAAAAGAAGGTTCCAGAAATGCATTTTAACCATACATGTAACAGGGGGGTCTGGGGGTCTGCCCCCCGCCCGCCTTAGGCCAGCCCCCCCCGGATGGGGACCCCCCCCCCCCGAGACGATTTCACCGACCCCCCCCCTCCGATTTTTCTGGCAAGTAAATTTTCGAGCAAATTTTTGCAATTTTTTACACTTTCACACACAAAAATTGCCAAAATCGCCTGCAAAACAGCACTTTTTAGCTGTATTTCAGCCCAAATTAGCGTTTTTTAGGCCAAAAATTGCGATTTTTATCGATTTTTGAGCGTTTTTTAGTGCCCACCCCCTCCCCCAAAATTTTGGCTCAGACCCCCCCCCGGCCGGCGCCAGACCCCCCCCCCCCCAACCCCCCTCCCCCCATCGGCGGATGACCTGTTACATGTATGATTTTAACTGTATTATGTCGAATAAAATGGGTTTTTTGCACGTTTTAAAGCAAAATTAGCTTTTTTGCACATTTTAAATTAAAAATAACGTTTTTTCCACGTTTTACAGCAAAAATAGGCTTTTAAACGGAATTTTTGCACTTCAGACAGGATTTTTACCCCATTTTTAGTCCTCAAAACCCTGTTTTGAGCCCAAAAAAGGTCGCTGAAACCCACTTTTGGAAACCAAAAAAAGGTCGCTGAAACCCCCTTTGGGCATAGCCCTGAAACCAGACATGGGCTAGCATTTCGGCTGAGTGGGGGGTAGAATTTTCAATTCCTGGGGGGGTAGGAGCGCCGGAGGGGGGGCTGAGGGGGTGGTAAGCCAAAAAGTCCGATTTTTGGCTAAAATCAAGGTTTTTTGGCTTATTTTTCATTAAAATAAGCTATTCTGAGGTCATTTACACCTAATCCAGGCATATTTTTATCATAATTTTCTATACAAAATTGTTCCAAAAAATTCCTGAGGGGGGAGCGGCCGGCTGATGGGGGGGGGTAGGTCAGAGCCTGAGGGGGGCTAACCCCCCCCCCTCAGCCCCCCATTGCCCATGTCTGCCTGAAACCCTATTTTGGATCAGAAAAATTTCCCCCCCCCCAGCCGAAAACCCAGCTACATGTATGTTAGGTACTTGTATTTAAGGTAAAAAATATTTAAACTGATATTGAAGCTAATTCACGAAAAAATAACAAATGTTTAAATGGCGATTTTCTCGATTTCGACTTTCTGTTACTTGGCTCGTTTTACCATAGTGGAGACGATATGGTGCCCCTACCCTCGCGTTTTACCGGTACCAGGTACCGGCACCTTATATTGTGTCGGTACCATAAACGGCGTTAAGTGCCTGACTGTATTACGTACATGTCTTTCTGTTGGCCTTGGCTCAAACCATCGATACACAATACGAACACAGACAAGCACATAAATGTAACAGGTGTTAACTAATTTGTTTCAGCAGTCTACAGGAGTACCGGTCCCAGTCATCTCTCAAGCAGTTGGTCTCGGTGTTGCAGTTTCTACTGACGCTGGGTCCATTCCGAATCCTCCTCACTCCTCCTCTAATTTACGTTTGGTCGTGGATAAGCGGCAAGCCAGTTCAGGTGAAGGAAATAATTGATTTTCTTCGTCGGTCGGTAGGGTTGTTAATAAGTTTAATGACTCGTCAACGTTTTCTCATAAAGACGTCGCTGATTAATTGGCTGAAATTGAATGCGACCCGTGTTGATGTGTAATGTTGTCACGAAAAAAGTCCATTTACTTGCGGCTGCTCGGTCGGACATAATTGTTTACTCCTACCTTCTCGCCCTGTCTTTATTTATTTGGTTAGCTCTGTTGCTTGTTTTCTTGTTATTGCCACTCTTTTTCCTTAACTCAACTATGGTTTAGTCAAACTTATATGTAAATGGTCGTTCACACATGGGGCAGGGGGCTTGACGGTTCTGGGCCGGCCGGGGGGTATGATCCCAAATTCTGGGCGAGGGTAGGGAATACCTTTCTGTACCTGCCACAAGTGTTCCCAGTGAAAGGTTGTTTAGCCAGGTCGGAAACGTTTACGATGACAAACGTAAGCGGCTTTTGAGCAGGAAAGCAGAACAGTTGCTGTTTGTTAAGAGCAATCTGATTTTCTTGCATTTCGAATGTTAAGCTTTGTTTGGTGAACTTAGAGAGCAGTAGAGAAATTAAAGAACTGTTTTACATGCAATTGCACCGTTTCCTTATAATTTACAAGCTACTTTAGAATAATTTACACAAAGTCGCTATTTTTCAAGATTATGTAACCCAATTTTCAAAGTTTTTTTAGTTCGACCGAGCCTCGGTTACATGACTATTCAGGGGCCGGAGCACACTAATTGGCACCAAGTGACAAATTGTGTACCCCGGGTATACTATTTGTCTACATACATGTACTAGGGGGGTTGGGGGTTACCATACATGTAACAGCTCCGGGCCGACCAGGGGGGTAGGGGGTTCCTCAGGTGGGGGGGTCGAGGGGGGGTTTCGCCCAGGTGGGGGGTCCCAAATTTCAAAAAGCTCCAAAACGCCTAGAAATGCGTTTTTAGCACGTTTTTTTCAGTAAAGACGCTAAAAATCGCTATTTTAAGCTGCCAAGTAGCGTTTTAAAGCTAAAACAAGCAAAAAATGACAAAAAGAGCTTCCAAAAACACCGATTTTTCTTAAATATCAGCAGTGGAAACGCCAAATTCGGTTTCCAAAGGCTTTTCAAGTGAATTTTTGGCTAAAAATTAGTGATTTCTGACCCAGTTTGTTAATACTGGAGCCACTACCACCACTTGTATTTTTGGTTGGGGGGGTCCCTTAACCTGTCTCGGGGGGGGTGAGGGGGGTTTGGCCTTTCCAGCAGGGGGGTAACCCCCAAAACCCCCCTAGTACATGTATGGGGGTTACCCCCTGCTGGAGAGGCCAAACCCCCCCCCACCCCCCCCGAGACAGGTTAAGGGACCCCTGCCCTCGACCAAAAAATACAAGTACTCGTAGTGGGTCCAGTATTAACAAACTGGGTCAGAAATCACTAATTTTTAGCCTAAAATTCACTTGAAAAGCCTTTGGAAACCGAATTTGGCGTTTCCACTAGTGTTCCGACGATATCAAAATTCGTCGATATTCGATATCGATATCGATATTTTCGGCTCAATATCGTTCGATATCGATATCGATATCGATATTTATAGTTATGCAAGAAAATCTGAAAATTTGAAAGAGCAAACTGCTCTCGCTGCTTATCAGTCAAGTACTGATGCAATCAGCGATCTGATATCAATTAAGCAGAGAATGGCAGAAAAGGTAGTGGCCCTTCTGAAGCCCTTCAATAAAAGGTTGATCCCCTCAGGCCTATGCTCCACCCTCATTAGGCATAAAGAGCTCAGACAATAGCGCATTTTAACTTATTTTAGTAACAAATAAGCGATGAAATCTTGACTTTAGTAAAAAATCGGGCTTTTTTGCTTACCATCCTTTCGACCACCGATCAGTCCGGCGGTACCCCCCTCAGTATTTGAAAATTTACCACCCCTCAGCCGAAATGCTAGCCCATGTCGAGTGAGCAGCTCTTCAGTGTTGTTGCAAACACAACAACCTAAGCGCTGCTGTCTCAAGGCTGAGAATGCCGAGAAATTGATGTTACTGAGAGCTATCGTGCCACTGTTAGGTTTTGACTATACCATCGATTTCTGAGTTGTCCAGGAAAAACTGTTTTTTTACTCTTTCAGAGAGATAAACTTAGTGTCAGTTTTGTTTTTGCCCTACTTTTCCACCCAAAAAATATCGAAAATATCGATGCGAAATATCGCGATGTCGATGTCGATATCGATATTGGAAAAAGGGTCGATATATCGACTTTTCGATATCGATATCGATATATCGTCCATACATGTGCATGGTCCGCAGCTCAGAGGGGGACAGCCAGGCCTCCATGCGTAGTTGCCTGGCGAAATGTTCAAATTTTTGGCGCGAAATTCAAATTTTGGCGGGAAATTTAATTTTTTGCCCTAAAATTTGGCTAAAAATACGAAATTTTTGCTTAAAATTCAAAAATTTGCGGTAAAAATTAAATTTTCGACGAAAATTTGCCAAAAAAACAGTTTTCTAACAGAAATAGTGTGAAAAAATCGAAATTTTCGACGAAAATTTGAAAAAATTCTGGATTTGGTGCGTAGTTGCCTGGAGGAAGGGTGCGTAGTTGCGTAGTTGCCAAAATTCATTTCTGTGGCTTAAAAACGCATCTGGAGGCTTTCTAGCAGCCTCTTGCAACGTTTGGTAGATTATTATTTTCGTCCCCCCCTGTCCCCCCCTGGGCACCCCCCATGCACATGTATGATATCGTCGGAACCCTAGTTTCCACTGCTGATATTTAAGAAAAATCGGCGTTTTTGGAAGCTCTTTTTGTCATTTTTTGCTTGTTTTTAGCTTTAAAACGCTATTTGGCAGCTTAAAATAGCGATTTTTAGCGTCCTTACTGAAAAAGACGTGCTAAAAACGCATTTCTAGGCGTTTTTGAGCTTTTCGAAATTTGGGACCCCCCACCTGGGCGAAACCTCCCCCCCCCTCGACCCCCCACCCGAGGAAACCCCCCTCCCCCAGGTCGGCCCGGAGCTGTTACATGTATGCTATATGGGTACTATGTTCAGCACTCTCCGGTACCACTAGGCAGTCTAGTTTACTATTAAATCAACCAACTGACTGTTTCCAAAAAATTTCAGTTGCTAGTAATTCTGCTCAGTTCATCGGCCGCCCACCACCTCGACCAGAAGCAGGACGAACTGGCCTGTTGGCTGGCCTATTGCACTAGTGAGTTAAACCACTGCATCTTTGTTAGTTTTTAGTCAGCACCGTCAAGGTGAACTGGTCCGGGCGATTGTTTTGCGTCGCTGCAGTCAGTCAGTTTGTCTGTTATTTCAGCTCTCACTCTACTCATCGCGCCCGCCTGGCGACACAACCGAATCTCCGAACAGATACTAACAGCTGTCCACTGGTCGGCCCATCGAACGGCCACTGGTCTTTACGAAACTCTCTTGGCCCCTGCCTGGCGCTGTTTGTGTGTGGCTGGTCGAATCGCTAGGTATTACCTGCTGCTGCACTGGGTGCCCCCTTTGTGGAGACAATTCAAGGAGGCCTGTGGCAGACTCAAGACCTACCTGAACGCTCAATTTCTTCAGCCGGCTGTGGCCTTTTGTGTCAGGGTTTTCGGCCTTCTCAAGTCAGTAGTGGCTTGTTTTTGTGCTTTGGTTAATGTATCAGTGATAGCGAAGCTCTGAAATGGGCCCAAAAATTGTTGACTCCTCCTCCTGTAATGAAAATCTTGCTAGTGTTACTGATTTCAGAGATACTACAGGGTGTCCCAAAAAGAATGACAACATTTTTTTTGCTGCCGTTCGCAAATTTTGACCAAGTTGTCTGAAATTTGAGACATAAGTGCCAAACTAGTGGGAATTTTATGTGTTAAAGTTTGGTGCATCAGGATTGACCCAATCCTGAGAAATTCAACAATATATGAAATTGAGAAATCTCAATTAAATATTGAAGCAGCATGAAACTTTTCAACATTAGATGTGTAATTCAGTCTGTCACCCCAAACATGCTCAGAAATGTGTATGATGCTTATGGGAAACGGTTGCAGCAGTGTATTAACTCAAATGGAGGTCATGTGGATGCTGTTCTTATTCCTTAGTTCTCAGAGTTTGCACGTTCTTCATTTTGCTGCAGTAAAAACGCTCTTTTCTTTAGTTTCCAAGTAGTAGCGATATGGACTGATTAATGCCAGAACTTTTGACCAACAAAATAACTGCGCATATATTCAAAATTTAATCCAATTCCGACATAAATTAAAGAAGATACAGCAAAAAGAAAAGTTTTCGTTTTTGATGCTGTTTCGATATTTAATTGAAATTTCTCAATATTATATATTGTTGAATTTCTCAGGATTGAGTCAATCCTGATTGCACCAAACTTTAACACATAAAATTCCCACTATTTTGGCACTTATCTTTCAAATGTCAGACAATTTGGTTAAAATTTGCGAAAATGGCAGCAAAAAGAAATGCTGTCATTCTTTTTTGGGACACCCTGTATACTACCTGTAGGACGTTGTAGACTGCAGGCAAACAAAAAATGCAGTGTTTGCCTAAAGGATGATTTCGACACGTTTAATTTAGTCACTGTCTTATGCCTCTTACTTTAAACCCGCCCGTTGCCCCACTCGATAAAGTTGACTGGTTTTCCTAAACCTAAGCCCAGAGTAATCTTTTCGTGTTTCTCAGCCAAAATACTGTAGATAATAAACTGTAGCCAAAACTCACATTTTCTCTGTAGATCATAGTACGTTCATCTAACAGGTCAGCCGCCAATAGGGATGGCGATGGGGCTGTGGCGTCGGCCGGGGTCTAAGCCCAAATTCTAGAGGAGGGAACTCAGTTCTAAAAAATGGTCAGTTTTCGGCTAAAATAATTGAAAAAAAATTTGCTAATTGTAGCGAAAATACAGCTAAAGCGTGCAGTTTACTAGCCATTTTGGCAATTTTAATGTCTGAAATTCTAAGGTAATCGCAAAAATTACATTGCACATTGAGAAATCGTAGGGCGGGGGGTCGGAAAAATCGTCTCGGGACGGGGGTCTGACCTATGTCGGGTGGCGGGCAGACATCGCCTAACCAAGCCATGTAAGGTGTAGATAACAAAAAATCACTTAACAATCGCTTTTGCGAGCTGAACGTCGAATCTGATCTGAAATTGTCAATTTTCGCGTCAGGAATTGTAGAAAAAATGCGCCATTTATTGTGTAGCTGAAAAATCGGAGGTAGGAGTGGAGGTCCAAGAAGGCCGAAGGAGTGACATAACCACCAGTTTATTATTTTACAGGTACTACTGTCTCGGCTACTGGATTCCCCCGCTACTGCGGCGTTTCAAGAACTGGCTTGTGGACTGCTACGCAAACTTCCACCAAAAATGTCTGGTTCCAGTGGGAAACGGCCTGTCTACCACCTGGAATGCCTTTCTCTACTTAGTTCTCTTCCGCTGGGTGCCTCCCCTTCTCTGCTGGCTCAATCAAACCATCTGGCTTCCCATAAAAGGCGCTCTCACTCGCACTAAACAACGACTCTGCACCAGGGCCACCGAGCTAAAAGACAAAACAGTAGACCTCTTTGTCTGTTTGCATCAAACACTTCTCTCCTATCTGACCAAGCTCAAGAACGCCCTGATCTACGTGTTCTGTTTCTACTGGCTACTGGACTTGTTCTTGTTCGCGCGACGCGTCTGTTCGGCCGTCTATCATTTCGTGCGAACACAGTGGCTCTACCCGTTGGTGGCCTGGCTGGTGGAGAGCAAAAACCGCATGGTCACATACACGCGCCAGAGAATTGTTGAACCAGCTGTCGCGACGGCCAGAAACGTCTGTCGCCAGACGGTGGAGTTGCTAAAATCGAGAATCGTCCGACCGGCTATTGCTTGTGTCTATGCGGCCTGCTATGACTTGATGGTGTTGGTATACAGTACATTTCTCAGTCCGCTCTGGTTCTATGTGGAAGTGTTGATGCGTCGTTTCAAGCACTATGCAATTGTGCAATGGATTGACCCGGGAGTGGAGTGGGTTAAAGAGAGAATTCCCGATAAGTCTGCCTTTGTTGGTGAGTTTGGTTGGTTCTGGTCCGTATTTATAACAATTTTTTATCGGCCAGAATTATTACTTATTGACTATCTGTAGTTGTAGTGGTTCTGCCAATCTACAGGGTCCGCCGAAAAACAACCCAGCAGATTTTTCTCTGTAGCAACCGCAAATCTTAACCGATTTGAATGAATCCTTTTTTAAATGAAAGTTAAATAAATCCTTAAAAGATTGCTCAAATTTTCATTAATTTCCTCTACTTAGTTTCTGAGATATTGGCTCTCAAATTCAAAACAGTGATTTTAGTAATGAACAAGAGGGATTTTTTATTATTCTGCAATTCGTAATAAAACGGATTCCTGCTACTGCTAAGGGCTATTGGAGGCTTTACTGGTGACACAGAAACTCGGTTTACTTCAACACTAAAGTATCTTTAGCCCTAGCAGTAGGAATCTGCTTTATTATGAAGTGCAACGGAATCGCTCTTGTTCTTTTCCAAAATCTGTTTCGACTTAGAGCGCAAATATCTCAAGAAGTAAGCAGTGAATCTCAATAAAAATGGCACGAATATTTGAAGAATTTATCAATCTTTCATTAAAAAAAGGATTCATTCAAATCGGTTGAGAATCAGCAAAACTAAAAAATCTGCCGCCGGGTTGTTCTTTATCACTCTTATTCATTGCAAAAATCTCTGTTTTGACTTTGAGGACAAATATCTCAGGAACTAATCAGGCTATCTTAATAAACGTTACATCAATCTTTCAAGAATTTATTTATCTTTCATTTAAAAAAGAAACATTCAAATCGGTTGAGATTTGCAGTTGCTACAGCAAAAAAATCTGATGGGTTGTTTTTTTTGGCGGACCCTGTATTTCTTCAGTTTCTTTCGCGTCTTTTCTTTGTTTTAGGCAGGCGTTTTCGGCTTGATTTGTTAACTGACCTGAGGTGCTAAAGTTGAGAAGTTGTTGTAAATAGCTATAGCAGTAGCACGCTGAACATTATTTTTGACGATTTAAAGAATTTTGTAGATTTTTGAAGTCAGAAATTTTTTCAACAACTCTGCCTAGACTTGCCTGACTAGAATAAATGTTGGCTGGCGTGAAAGAATTTACTCAAAATTGGAATTGGATGTCTATAATGTGTCTGGGAGCTTTCCGAAGTTTTGCCCTAATTTGCATATTGATGTTTTTTTTCATTTGATTTAAAGTTAAAGAATTGTTTTCAGCCTTCAAAAATAGTTTCTTTTATTTTTGACGCTAAAAATGTGGGTGGGTGGGGCGAAACCTGTATGGTACCGACTGCCTCTCATAAGGTAGACTTGCATCAGTGCTCTTGCTACGTAGAGTTGTTCCTTTTCCGGAAAGAAATGTCCGCTGATAATTTTCCATATGTTTTTTCCAGTGTTAAAAATGTCAGAAATACCAGATCTCGCTCTTTCTTGACTTTATGGAACTCAGAACTTCCTCTACAACCGTAAATTGACCATTTTATCTGGAATTGATTAGCATTCCTTAGAAAATCTGAACATCACGGTTGGCAATAACTAAGTTAGTGTGACATCACTAGCCAAAACTTGATGAACTAAATGTTTTCTTGTCGGTCACAGCGTTTAATCAATATATATCTCCTATTTAGAAAGCTTTTTACACTAAATATTATGCCACTTACACAAATATTTTTTATATATTCCGAAAATTTCAATACTTTCGTAGAATATTTTTCCATTTTTTCCGACCCCCTAGGAAAATTTCCTTTTTTTCCATTTTCCAAAATTTGCATGGAATATCTCTAGCCACAGGAACTATGCAGTCAGTGGCGTATCCAGGATTTCGGAAAGGGGGTGTAAAATTTTGGAAGTGCCTGGTTGGGACCCTGCACAACTAGGGTAAGAAAATTTAGCAAAATTTGTCTTCTAAAACGCGTTTGAAACACATTACAGGCTTAAATTTCTTCTGCCCGACCAGGGCGAGAAAATTTTGAAAATTTAGCCTTCAATAACGCATTTAAGATGCATTTTGCGAGAAAGTCAGCTTTGAGGGGGCAAGCAGGGCCATCTCACGGATCTGGCTGATATTTATATCTATTAAAATAGAGCACAGTCGAAGACCAACGGTGCATGCCCGGCCACCAGCAACCCCCTAGAACCGGAGCTACACCCCCTCAAAGTTGGGTCGGCAGCAATTTTCGGGCTCATTTTAATAGCTCTGACACTCTCCATTCAAACGATCACCCTTCATTCGTTTCTTAAGCTAGCATCTTGACTCGCATATGGTTTTGTAGCTGGTCCAATGGCCTTTCATTTTCTGGTATCCCCGTTTCCAGATCGTAGCTGGTTACCGAGATATTCGCCGAAAACTGCGAAATTTCCACAAAATGCCACTCCGTTTTTTTTCGAAAAATGTTTTTAACTTTTTGTGCAAAGGCCCTGCCAAGCTAATGTTTTAACAAAAGTTAGGCATGAGTTGGCCAAACAAAATGAGCGCCCCAAAGTGTGCGGTTAGGGGGGGGGGGGTATTTTGGCCTCTCAAAGGTGTTCGAAAAATTTTTTTTCTGCAAAGCTTAGTTGTTAGCATACTGTTATATGCAGTTTTGTGTGCTGAGTTCGAAAATGCATTCAGTTTAGCTTGATTCGCTCTGGATCGGGAGAAATTGGCGTCCACAGTTGAGACCAACCCTTTTTCTTGACTGGCACTACTCGCTAGTATGACCATTAACCGCGGTGCAATGCAGTTTTTCTTATGTAGTTTTTGCTGCTGAATCCGAAAATAACTTTATTTTTGCTCTACGTTGCCTACTTTTGAAGATATCGGCATTTTCATGATTTGGGAAGAAAACGGCTGCACTTGCTATAACATGCTTGTTTGAAAGGTGACTCAATTCAGTCGCATCTAGGGTACAGAGCCATAAAAATTTATATCACCTAATGCAGTTTTTGCCGCTGATTACGAAAATGACATCCGTTTTTCAATCTGACTGCTCCTGAGCTACTTATGTAACTTTTATGCCCTGGTACTCAGACAATAAGTTATCTGTCAAATCTGGTCGTAATATGGTATCTATCTGGTGCAGTTTTTTCCGCTGATTCAGAATATCATCATATTTTTGCGCTACGGCCACTCGGTCGCAAGTTATGGACCTCCAAAGTTTCATTAAGAAACATGCCATGAGAAGCCATAATCCTGAAATAAATGTTCAGTGTTCATGCATTTCTGAAATGAACCTTTTGTCAGTCAATAGTGCACCCGACCTATTTTGACCCGCTGAGTTCAAAAATGGCGTTTGTTTTAATCTATAGTTACTCCTTTTGGAGATATATGAATATTAATGCAAATTTTGTTTGATCAGTAATATCTCAAAATTGAACAGCAGTAGAGAAAAACAAAGGTCATTTTTGAACTCAGCGGGTCAAAATAGGTCGGGTACACTATTGACTGACAAAAGGTTCATTTCAGAAATGCATGAACACTGAACATTTATTTCAGGATTACGGCTTCTCATGGCATGTTTCTTAATGAAACTTTGGAGGTCCATAACTTGCGACCGAGTGGCCGTAGCGCAAAAAATATGATGATATTCTGAATCAGCGGAAAAAACTGCACCAGATAGATACCATATTACGTCCAGATTTGACAGATAACTTATTGTCTGAGTACCAGGGCATAAAAGTTACATAAGTAGCTCAGGAGCAGTCAGATTGAAAAACGGATGTCATTTTCGTAATCAGCGGCAAAAACTGCATTAGGTGATATAAATTTTTATGGCTCTGTACCCTAGATGCGACTGAATTGAGTCACCTTTCAAACAAGCATGTTATAGCAAGTGCAGCCGTTTTCTTCCCAAATCATGAAAATGCCGATATCTTCAAAAGTAGGCAACGTAGAGCAAAAATAAAGTTATTTTCGGATTCAGCAGCAAAAACTACATAAGAAAAACTGCATTGCACCGCGGTTAATGGTCATACTAGCGAGTAGTGCCAGTCAAGAAAAAGGGTTGGTCTCAACTTTGGACGCCAATTTCTCCCGATCCAGAGCGAATCAAGCTAAACTGAATGCATTTTCGAACTCAGCACACAAAACTGCATATAACAGTATGCTAACAACTAAGCTTTGCAGAAAAAAAATTTTTTCGAACACCTTTGAGAGGCCAAAATACCCCCCTCCCCCCCCTAACCGCACACTTTGGGGCGCTCATTTTGTTTGGCCAACTCATGCCTAACTTTTGTTAAAACATTAGCTTGGCAGGGCCTTTGCACAAAAAGTTATAAAGATTTTTCGAAAAAAAACGGAGTGGCATTTTGTGGAAATTTCGCAGTTTTCGGCGAATATCTCGGTAACCAGCTACGATCTGGAAACGGGGGTACCAGAAAATGAAAGGCCATTGGACCAGCTACAAAAGCATATGCGAGTCGGGATCCTAGCTTAAGAAACGAATGAAGGGTGATCGTTTGAATGGAGGGTGTCAGAGCTATTAAAATGAGCCCGAAAATTGCTGCCGACCCAACTTTGAGGGGGTGTAGCTCCGGTTCTAGGGGGTTGCTGGTGGCCGGGCATGCACCGTTGGTCTTCGACTGTGCTCTATTTTAATAGATATAAATATCAGCCAGATCCGTGAGATGGCCCTGCTTGCCCCCTCTCTTCGGCACCAAAGCTGACTTTCTCGCAAAATGCATCTTAAATGGCATTCTGAGCACAAAATAAACAGTTTTGGGACATAATTCATTAGTTTCATTTGACAGACTTTCTTTCTCTTCCTACCTCCACCGCAAAGGGGTGTACCCATCCTACGTACACCCCTGGATACGCCACTGTATGCAGTAGTTGGTATGTTTCAGACGACAGCGACACAGAGCTGCGGGACTTTCTGCCTCCCAACAGTTCGGAGGCGCATTCACATGGCAGCTCTGACTCTGAAACAGAACATGGCTTCACGCCCTCTCTGGGTGCCAGTGCCACTACCAGTCGTCAGCTCTCCAGACAGTCTTCCGAGAACTCCCTGGAAGATGAGGATGGTATGTACCATACATGTAACAGGTCATCGGCCGATGGGAGGAGGGGGGTTGGGGGGTCTGGCGCCGGCCGGGGGGGGTCTGAGCCAAAATTTTGGGAGGGAGGTAGGCACTAAAAAACGCTCAAAAATCGAAAAAATCGCTATTTTTGGGCTAAAAATTGCCAAAAATCGCTAATTTGGGCTGAAATACAGCTAAAAAGTGCTGTTTTGCAGGCGATTTTGGTAATTTTTGTGTCTGAAATTCTAAAAAAATGCAACAATTTGCTCAAAAATTTACTTGCCAGAAAAATCTGAGGGCGGGGTCGGCGAAATCGTCTCGGGGGGGGGGGGGTGGTCCCATCTGGAGGTCTGGCCTAAGTCTGGTGGGGGCCAGACCCCCCAGACCCCCCAGTTACATGTATGGTATGTACAGTACAGCGGATGGATGTATTGTCCGGGCGTTAGGCCACACTGCGGGCCCATCACGCAGCACACCCACGTCCTGCCCTTCCTTCGCTACTAGCCTAAACACATGCTCGGTGTCAGTGGTAGCTGTCCCCGGTCCCGTTTGTCGATTTTTTAACGTTTTAAACTGGAATAATTGCGGTTTTTGAGCATTTTTAGTACCCAACCCCTCTCGCCTAGGATTAGAGCTCAGACCACGCCCCGACCAATGCCAAACCCTGAAACCTGTCTCCCCCATCAGCGGATGACCTGTTCATACTATATGAACCCTAATATACTCTCTCACACAACATATACTCTACTGTATTACCAGATTTGTTCTGAATGCGAACATAGCTCTGATTATCTTGTAAACAAACAAAAAAGGCAGGTGTTCGTTCAGCAGGTTAAACACAAATTGTTCTGTCCCCTAAAAAGGTCCCTTCAAAAGCCAGTGCGAACCATGTCAGTCAGTGGAATAGGAATATGATCAGTGGATTTTTAAGAGAACAATGACTGGATTTTAAGCGAACTAAAAGGAGACAACAACAACTAACAGGGTTCTTCCTTTCAGAGCGCAAGTTCACGTCCGGTCTGGCGTTCCCCAGTCAGGTGAAAGACTCGGACTCAAGCGACGACGAGTTCTCCCTGCGTCCGCCGCGTCACGCGGCTGTCGCGCGCCGCTCCACGCGTCGTCGCGTCAAAGCGCCGCAGCAGGAAGACATCGCCGAGGAGAGCGAACCGTCGCCGGCGCGCCCGGCCAAATCGACCTCGCCCACCACTGCTGATTCGTCTGGAGCGTCGGAGCCCCGCCCCATCAAACCGCCCTCCGCTGCTGATTCGTCAGGAGCGTCGGAGCCCCGCCCCACCATACCGCCGCCCTCCGCTACTGATTCGTCAGGAGCGTCGGAGCCCCGTCCCACCATAGCGCCCTCCGCTACTGATTCGTCAGGAGCGTCGGAGCCCCGCCCCAC